>MU686422.1:33782-76552 GCA_026770625.1 Nicotiana glauca
GGTAGTATGTACGCAGACCTTACCCTTACTCCGGAGGAGTAGAGAGGCTGTTTCCGGTAGACCCTCGGCACAAGAAAGAAAGAGATAATGTATCAGTAGCAGCAAAGGAATCCCAACATATAACACCAGCAACACAATAACCAGAAAATAGTGAGCAAAGTATTAACACTAAGCATCAACAAAGGCACAATACTACATACGCAAGGGAATAATATGTACATACATGGCCGCTAAACATACTATAGCCTAACTTTTCGACCCTAAAGAAGTATTAAGAACACAACTGGAGCTCGTAGCAGCCTAAAGCAAGACACCATCACACTAGCCTCCTGTCTCCTAACCTACAGCCCTAGTGCTCGACCTCCACAACTTCCTATCAAGGGCCACGTCCTCGGAAATCTGCATCTGCACCATGTCCTACCTGATCACCGCTCCCCAATATTTCTTAGACCGCCCTCTACCTCTCCTCATACCCATCAAGGCCAACCGTTCACACCTCCTTACCGGTGCATCCAGGCTTCTCCTCTTCACGTGCCCGAACCATCTAAGCCTAGCTTCCCGCATCTTGTCTTCCATGGGAGCCACGCCCACCTTTCCCCGAATATCGTCATTCCTAATCTTATCTAGCTTAGTGTGTCCGCACATCCATCTCAGCATCCTCATCTCTGTAACTTTCATCTTCTAAATATGGGAATTTTTCACTGGCTAGCACTCTGCACCATACGACATGGCCGGCCTAACTACTGTTCTATAGAACTTTCCTTTAAGTTCCGGAGGCACCTTCCTGTCACACAGAACACCAGATGCTAGCCTCCATTTCATCCACCCCACTCCTACACGGTGCGTGACATCCTCGTCAATATCCTCATCCCTTATATAATCGACCCCAGGTATTTGAAGCTCCATTTATTGGGAATGACTTGCGAGTCAAGCCTCACGTCCACGTCCGCTTCACCCGGCACGCTGCTGAAGTTGAACTCCACATATTCAGTCTTAGTCCTGCTTAGCTTGAAACCTTTAGACTCAAGGGTGTGTCTCCAAACCTCCAACCTCTCGTTAACACCGCTTTGCGTCTCATCAATCAGTAATATATCATCAGCGAATAACATACACCATGCCACCTCCCATTGGATATGGTGTGTCAGTGCGTCCATCGTCAGGGTAAATAAGAACGGGCTGATCGTTCTTATTATATATAGTATGTACATATAATTTATAAGAAAATGCCTTAGATAAAAAAAATTCAAAAAAAAATAGCCTAGAACACTTAGGCTCGTGGGCCCGGGCCATTTAGCCCGGGACTATATGGGTTTAGGCCCACAGTGGGCCGGTTCCACCCACCAGGCCTGTTAAGCCTCGGGACCATGTGGGTTTAGGCCCACAGTGGGCCGGTTCCACCCACCAAGCCTGTTATGCCCAGGATCGTTCGGCCCGAGACCGCCAAAGCCCAGCCCGACAAAGCGCGAGAATGTTAGTACCGGCCCATTTGGCCCATTTAGGTCCGGGCCCGACCCAGAATAAAGCTTTAACTGAAGGGAACGAGTAAAAATCCACCCAATTTTTTGACCGAGAGTAATTAAATTATTTTAGGCTGATTAGTCGATTTTATGATTAATTAGATTAATTAATTATCCACGTGCACTAGGGCTAATGCGATTGTGTGTGTGGTGTGTGGGGGGGGGGAGAGGAGAGGGGAATTTATTACGAAGGGGATATAGTTTAACGGGTTTCTGAGAAAATATGGCAAAGCCGCAAAGGTCAAAGAGCAGGTGCTCAACTTAAGCATACGCCCAGAAAAGTGAAACGACTCCTCCGTATCTCACCGCCTTAGTCTAGAACCTTCATTTCTCTCTTCTGCCACTATAGTTTATCGCAGAAGAATAGTAATAGTAGTAGGAGAAAGATGTTCAAGAAGGCCGTGGACGCCAAGTCTCACCAGCGACTTTCCGGCGCCGACCGTAAGAAGCTCCGTCGCACTATCAGAGACCGTTTCCCTAATTCTACTGATGCCTTTCTCGACCTTTTACTTCCTCCCAAGGTACCTTTTTCCTTTCTTCAATTGTTGGATTGAATATCGCAACATTATTGCTAATTTTTAACTTTTCTGGATGACATTTTCCTTTTTCATTTAATTTTGATTGTATTGCATTGAACGAAGTACTACTATCACTTATTGTAAATTTGTAATTCATGGAATAATCAAAATTTTGTGTTTCTGCATTGTTGGGGATCACGCAGGCGGAGTTAAATGTTTCGAAATATCCAAATCGAGTACTTGTATATGGTTTGGAGAGTGATTGCCCAATGTTTTTTGACGTAGATGGGCGAGGTCGTGATATATTCCCTACAGGTACGTACCATCTTACTCTCAATTTTTTTTATGGTAGATAGTCATAGTATTGTAGAGTAGATAGAGGATGAATTGGAGAAGGCAAAGGTCGTCTGAGATAGTATGACATGTCTCATGTACCTTTATATGCACGGGTCTTTAGATGCGATTATGTGATGATTAAAAATAATGCAGACTTAGCTAATAACACGACACAATGGAAGCAAAAGATTCATATAGGTGATTTACCAACTACTGGTGAATTAATAATTGTTGCAATTTAAATTTGGTTCAGATTTTGCCAAGAGTCTTTTTGGCGAGATCAGAAAGTTTTTGTGTTGTGGTTATAGATTTAGAGAATCTTTACTTTTAGAGAAACTGTAGTATTTCTTAAAAGTCAAATTTTTTTTAGGATTGGATTGAAATGAGCCAGAATATATTCCAACAGGAAGATTATCAAAACCACTGCTTCATAGCAGACCCTAACCATTTTGGTTTGAGTCATAGCTTATTGATTGAGTTGATCATTAAATACTTCTCAATCGTGTTTTCTTTATTGGCAGAGGGAGAGTGCTTTTGATTTTTCACTTTTTGATTTTAATTTTATGAAGCAGTGGTTTTGATAATCTTCCCGATGGAGTATATTGACTGCGTATAACTTGCTGGTGATTACAACAACAACAAACCCAGTGTAATCACATACGCAGCGTGGCTTGGGGAGTGTAATGTATATGCAGACCTTACCCCTACCTTGTGGAGGTAGAGAGACTGTTTTCGATAGACCCCGGGCTGGTGATTGACATTTGTAAATATTTTAAGTAGGAAGGCTTTTTAGGCATGTTTTGTACACAGTAGCTATGTGATTTGATTGCTTGAAAGATATTTTTTTAACAAGACAGAATTTAGTCATTAACCATCCTACTTAATTGAAAATGCTTTCTTTTTTGTTTTCCTCCTTTCTATGAGGTGAGTGCAGTTTATGCTCTGTGGAAAGTCCCAGAACTTTTGCCTGCTTTTGTGCTGAAAGGGGGTGAAGTTTCTCATTTTATTCTCGGAGGGGCAGATTTAATGTTCCCCGGCATCAGTATACCTCCTGAAGGGTTTCCATCGTTTTCTGCTGGGGAGCCATGGGCAGTAAAGGTTCCTGGAAACCCTGCCGCAATAGCTGTAAGCTTATGAGACCTTCCGGTTTTTCTCTTAGATATATAATCGACTTGAAGGATACTGATTTCTTTTCATCAGGTGGGAACAACTACCATGAGTAGCACAGAAGCTATAAAAGCTAGTCTACGTGGAAAGGCTTTAAAAATATGTCATTACTATCGGGACACTCTTTGGTATGAACTAAGAAAGTTAATGCTGTTAGTTTTAGTCCGTACAACTTCTAGAGGTCACCTTTTTCTGGATATTTTTCCAGGGAAGCCGCTGAAAATTGTCATGTACCAAATGCTGGTTTTCTAGAAGACGTCGTGTTTGAAGATCCTGCTCTGTCATTGAGTAGTAGGGCATCTGATTCAAGTGAAGTTGATCCGTCAGTTGTGCCAGGAAATGTGACTAACAATGAAGACACCGGAGAAGTGATTGATCCTGATGCTATATCATCAGGTGTTGGTCATCCTTGTACCACACAGAGTGATGGATCAGATGAAGTCAGTGTGCAGCTTATCAATGATCTAAGCGAGTTGAAGATTACAGAAACTCCTGTAAATGATTCAAATAATGAGGGACAACGTGCCTTGTCCGTTGAAGAGGTAGATGCACTCTTGGACAAGTGCCTTCTTCAAGCATTACATACGACAATTAAGGAAAAAGACCTGCCCATCTCTGGAAGTACATTATGGTACGAATGGTACCAAACTCATCGAAATCTACATGTCTGATACTGAATATTTTTTATCATAATAAAAATATAAGAAAAAGAAAATCGATTTTTGTGTACACAATTTCAGATGGTGAACTAAGAGTAGTGCACTTCATTTTTCCCAGTTGGCACTAACCGTTTTTATTTTATTTTTGAGCATGAATTTTAAAGGTTCTTTTATACAAAGTTTATTTTGCATTGTTATTTCTAGTGTTCTTGTTAATGGAGAGGATAAGAGGTTCATGTTTGATGCAGATTGTTTTTTCAGTCGCTACAAGAAATGATTACTTCTCCTAGGTGTATTTAACTGAGCATTTAACAGTATGCCAGATGTTATATCAAAGTGCGCATATACAGAAAAAGTGGAGATAACACCACTAGAACTTGTAAACGGTATTTTAATTAAGGCTTAAGTTGAGTACTCCCTTTGTTCCATTTTATGTGGCACACTTTTGCTTTTTTCCTGTTTCAAAAAGAATGACACCTTTATGCATTTGGGAACAATTTAACATCAATTTTACCCTTAATGACATGCTTTTACATCCACTACAATGTCATGGCATGTTTTAACACCACAAGTTCCAAAAATCTCTCTCTTTCTTAAACTCTGTGCCTAGTTAAACAGTGCCACATAAAATGAAATAGAGGGAGTATTACTAGTGTAGAAGAAGCAGAGCTAACACCACTAGAATTTGCGAGGCAGTTATGTAATTGAACTCTAGACGTATTTCAGTACAAGAGAAAAGCTACCCGTACATGCACTGGGCAATATTCCCTTTTCATGGCTGTTGTCCTGAAGATGAAGGTGATCTGATAAGTTAATACCTCCTCTTCTTGACTTTCACTCTTTAACTTATCTCTATGTTGGAGTGCAACTATATTTGACTTGTTCTATTCCTTGCTTAGCCACTTATTAATGGCTTCGTTGCGCTGGTGTAGGTCAAATCACGTGCTACCTTGCAGGCCTCCAGGCATAACACTCGACATAAAGAAGTCATCTCACAAGAAATTGTCCAAGTGGCTACAGGCTAAAGCCTCTGGCGGATTGGTAGTTCCGACATTTGATATGAAAGATGGAATTTGATTTTTTTGAACATTAAACTGTTGCATGTAGCTGAAAATTTGCTATTGCATTTAATGGATGATTCAGATGTGAAGTCATTTAGACTGCTATCTCTATGCATCATAAGAGATGCAGAGAGATTTCTATCTTGTAGCCGATATATTTGGATACATGCACTTGTATATACCATGTTCTTCATGCTTAGCTAAGTTTAACACTGATATTGGCACTTCGCATGACATTTATGACTGCGTGTAGTAGTACTCTTCATGGTTAACTGCTCTTCTGTTTAACTTCTTGTCAAAAGCAAAGAATTATAAGTGGTAGGTAGGATTGTTCTTGTGCTGAAACTGGCAAGTATCTGTAGCATCCTCTATCCTCCTCTTTTCCTACTTAAGTTGGGAGGGTTCGAAAAAAGCTGTTAGTCAGAACTTTCAGCTTCTCTTTGATGGCAGCAGGTGCAACATATTGATGTAGTCCCGTAACAACAGCCAGTGGGCAAGAGATTGTTTAAAACTTCTGTGGAAAAAAAATGTTACGACCATAGCCAGAACATGCTTATTAGATGAGGTGGTGCAGTACTATATGAAGTAGTGTTCTGTCCTGTATTTTGCATTTGCGCATACCTTCATTGTTGATGCTATTTCTGCATTTTGCTTTTTTCATTTAGCACATGTCTTGTGAAGGTTTGCTTGCATGTATGCCAGATGTGAGTATTCGACCCCAAAGCTAGTTCTCAGGCCTAAGTTCTTTATCTTGTCAATATTGTTCGAGGAATTTGCTTTGGTCTCTTTTATTTCATGGCTTCATGGCAAAATGTGCCCCCATTTCTTGTTCCGGTGCGTTTGGCATCCAGATGTCTTCTGATTTTATCTGGTGTTTCACATTATTAATTGTTTCTCCAAACTTACCAATACATTGGCATGTGCAGATCTCACTGAAAGAAGATAAGCATAAGAAAGAGGTGATTCTTGTTTCTGTTAATCGAAAGCATCCGGAGTACTTGTCCTTCAAGCCAGAAAAGAAAAAAGTGGACGACACTGGGCCCTCAGTAAATCATGCTTCTAATGAAGAACAGCTGCAGAAGACACTGGAAGTTTCTGAAATTTATAAACCAAGCGTGCATGTAAATCCTATTTTTGCTTCTGTTGGTGCTGACACTAGAAGACTTTTCACTGCATCTGAAGCCACTGAAATAGTGTTCCAGTACGTTGAGAAAGAAAATCTTGTCAAGCCATCAAATAAGTCCATTGTGACGTTGGATGCAATCCTATGTGATGCTTTATTTAAGGGAGCCATAAAAAAGGGAACGACTTATCCAACAGAAATTCATAAGAAGGATTTGGGACAAACTTTCATAGGTAGAATGCAAGCCCATCATTGTGTGACGCGGGGTAACGATACTGCTGTTCGCAAAGGTTCCTTGAAACCCATCCAGATAATGACAGAACGGAGGCAAGGAAACAAAAAAATGACTAAACTTTCTGGAATTGAGTCATTTTTGTTGGATGCAGAGGCTTTGGCTTCAGAGTTGCAGAAGAAGTTTGCCTGTAGCACTACTGTGGCAGAACTTCCAGGTCTGTTTAGATACTTTGACAGCTGTGTATGACCCTTCTTTGAGATTATTCAGTAATTATTATATGGTGGCTCTCAAAATTTGGTTTGTGATGTACTCTTTGTCTTCTGTTGGTTTATACTTTACAGTGTCATTGGCAATATATCTTCATAGTCATCTATGAATCTCATGGTGTGCCTTTGTATTGCTTATTTTCTGCTCAGCTCTTCAGTTTTGGTCTTGAACCCATGGGAACCTGCACTTCTAGAGTGGCTTTTTGAAAGCTATAAAAAGCTTGCATCGTGTCTCTTTTTTGATTTCTGACAATGAGCCTTCACAGCATTCTATGCTTTAATACTCCCTCAAGTGTTGTCTATTAATTGCTCGCTTACATTCTCATGGTGAAAAGAGATTAATGTGGTACTGTTTCATTTAAGACCTTAGGAGGATGATATCTTTTATCCAGGTTAGGATGATATCTAGTAGTTGAGAACTGTTATAGTTACTTGCAGTTGGGCACTTGGAGCATTGACGCTAGAGATGGTTCCATTAAAATTAAAATAAACAAAGAAAGAAAGAATGAAAAGCAAACAGAATAGCTCTTTTTGTGTTTCAATGTGTCTGGGTGTATATAAACCATGTTTAGTAGTCTTGCTTAATTACTAGACCATTTCCATGGTAAACTGATGGAAATCGGTTGATCTGAAGGAGTTGGGTACTATTTATCAATTTGTCTAAATATTAGGGCTTCTTAATTCAATAATTTTTATTTATTTTTCCTCATGTGGAGTTTATTACTATGCTCTAGTTAAGTGAAAGACATGCCGTAGGCCCATAGCAATTTCTGTAATCCATTTAATCATCAAGTGGTTATTGGTAGGAATGAGTGTGAGTATTCCTAATGTGCGTCAAAGGTGAATTATCTAATATTGGAATGAAAAGCACCTGAATAGAGCAGAATGGATATAAAGGATTGATATAGTTGATCGCTACTGATTTGGTATTGATGCATAATGATTGATTGATTGATTCACTTATACTATGCACCTGGCTTGGCTTTGTAGATTATTTTCACTTACTGACGTGATTTATTTGTGTGCTTTTGGTCTATCTATGTTTTCTGATTTGTTATGTTTGCATATGAACTTGATTGTCACTTTGTTCACTTTAAGGGCAGATATATCATCCGTATGTAAATTCTTGTATAATTTTAGGTAAGAAAGGACAGGAAGTTTTGGTTCAAGGAGGTGTTATTGATGATCTTGCAAGATATCTTGTTGAGCATTATGGTGTCCCAAAAAGATATATTGAAGTGCTTGATAAAACAAAGAGGTGAGTGTTGAGGTTTAGTTTCGTATCCTATTAGCTAGCGCACCTTGTAAATGTGAATTCGGTTTACCTTTTACTTGTACTACAGAGTAAAGTGGAAACTGAGATTTGACTACGATGTTTTTGCTAGACAGATCTATTACATAAACTTTGGTTTATTGTTAATTTGTTATCTTCAGGTAAGAAAGTTGGGAACTTGCATTTTGGTCCAAAAAATGTGGAAAGCTGTAATGTTGTTTGATGATCATCCTTTTGGACTAAGCCCTGTTCGATGGAACCTTAAAAAGAGAAGTTGAATATAATTATTTCCTTGCTTTGCACCCCGATAACATGTTAAATACATTTGTTTTTTCAAGCTTTCAGATACGATTGTAGGGAGATGGGAAATACCTATTGTTTTATTTGTAGCTAGACTGTTACCAGCAGCCTGAAGCTTGTATATACTTTATTTGGTTTTTGATCGGTCTTCATAACTACTGCAGCGAAATTATACTTGATAAAGCATATGCCTTGAGAGAAATAAGGATAAGTTATTCATGAGAATTAAATTCATTTTGATTGTTCTGGTTATGTATTGCTCCATCCTTTTTATTTCATGGCATTACGTACATTTTTTGGATATTTCGAAATGTCTGATACACATTACAACTCTATACAATTTTCACATTATGAAATAAACTTTACAACTTTGATGAAGTGTTTTCTGCATCAAATTAACTTTTTAACTATTAGTTAAATGAATCTTTCACAATTACAAATGCAATATATAAGCAAACTAGAATCTTTAATTATGTCCCCTCAAATCCCGTCTTAGAGAAGAAAATGGAGGAAATATCGTTGCTACAAGGTTTAACTTGAGTTATAGATGGGTTGAATCATTTTCTGCAGTCTACGAATTCCTTTTTTCTCTTCATTTTTCAAGTTATGATTTTTCAGATTCTAAATGATTTCTAGATAAAAGCATAGTTAGGAAACACCAAGAAATCAAGTACTAATTACTAGTATAAACAGAACATATATTTCCTTTAATTTCAAATTTTAAAGAACAGATGATTAAAAAAAAAGAAGCAAGTTGCATGTGTAGTTGTAGCTACTTGCCCAAAGAAGTTAGATATGGGCGAGAAAGAAAGTAAGAAGATAGAAAGAATTGAATGGCCGCAAATATCTTTGTGATAAGAGTCTTAACTATTTTGGATATTCTTCCAAATATCCAGTTGGAGTTTTCTTTCTTTCACTTTGCAACATCTTTGAGCCACTCACCCCCCAAAAACACACAAGAAATGAGGGAGAAACTAAAGATAATAAAATAATGTCATCCTCATTTGATGTAACCACCTCATCTCCAAATGTCCATACAACTATTCCCTTTTCTCTAAGGCCTTTGATTTCTTCTCTTTTTTTCCACCTTTATTTTGATTCTTTTCTTCATTTATTGGCAACCCAAAATTTTGGCAAAATGTGAACTTCTTCGTGAATCCTATTAGGATTTTATTGTTCTCTTTCAAGTTGATGCCTTTGTAGGTATCTGATGCCTCCCTCCACATTATTATCAATGAGAGGATCTTTATTTCTTTGCCTTTTTATTTCTAAATAAAAGTTCTAATTTGTGTAATATTAGTAATTAGCCGCTTTTTACCTCAACTATTAGCATTTAGCCACGATTTAAAAAGTTATTAAATTTTAGCCATTCCATTTGGATACGGGTGTATTTTGGACAAAAGTACCTCCAACACATTAAACAACTCCAACACTAGCTACTGGATTTTAAACATTCTACAAGTGAAATTAAACATAATATACTGGAGTCCAAACATTTATAAGTTTAAACCTAACAATAGTATCTTATTTTGTACTCCATGACACAATCATGGAGTTCTACCTTCTACAAGTGAAACTCTAGCTTATTATCCTTGAGTTCACAAGAGTTACCAATTCCCTTTAGGTAAAAACCCCAGCAACAATTACTGGGCTTCAAACCTTTATAGGTTTAAGTTACAGCAATTATTACTGGGGTTTGTTCAAACCTTTATAGGTTCAAACCTCCTTCACATTGTTTCAGATATTTTATTTTGAACTATGGGAATCGTTGATGGATTTTACACTAGCAAAGGCTAAAAAATCATGAATCATTCCTGGGCTTCCGACTTTATTATCGATTGCTCGAGTTGTGTTCCGTATTTTAGTAGGTGGCAAAAATGTTGATTTAATCGGACCGGTGACTACATTTTTAATGCATTTGAAAATGCGGTCAAACTCCTAGGCCAACCAATTTATTGTTTAAACTTCCTCCATGAAATGTCCATCGTGCAATAGTTATTAAGCAGTGCTCAAAAGCACATTTTGCTTAATAAATTGTGTCTTCTTTTTATCGTTCACTAAAGAGGAATATATTGTCTTATGTTCAGTAACTGTTTTTCCTACTACTCTGTCGTTATTGAAGTAAACCTGTGATTAAGACGCCATTTTTTTTTTTTCCCTTAAAATTTTGTGAGGGGTGGAGGAAGCTTGAGGTCACTCTTATGATCCATCAATTCTTGATTTTATTTTAGTATTTTCTTTTGTTTGTCTATTCCTTTTTTGGGTTTACAGAGAAATTTTCACGATAATAAATAATGCTACCCATAAAGAGCACCGGAAGAAGTCGAAACTCGAAACGGCTTCCCCATGGAATCCTATTATCTCTAAGGTGTTCGCCATTTCTATTGAAACTTCAATAAACGCATAAGGTGATAAGGTTTCTTAAAGAGGAAAACGTTCTCTAATAAAATTCTTTCCATTCTAAGTGCTCGAATCAGAGACTTCCGGTTTAAGAATAGAGGAATTCTATTCATCCCACCACAATCCTTAATAATACTTCTTCCGGTCCACAATGAGCCACGTTAATTTTTTTTTACTAAAATAAGTGTCCATTTATATAATTAAGAAAAAATTTAATTTGTTTTTCTAAAATTAATCTTATGTACGTATCCCTAAAAAATCATTTATCCTCACATTTGAGAGGAGAAGTAAGTACTACTATAACTATGGTGCAATATTTAATGAAGGTAGTTTAGTTACACTAACTATTTTCGTCTACAATTTAATAGTTCCTTAATGGGTGTGCCAAAGAAAATTGATCACTTATTGTGGACCGGAGGGTAGGGGTGTTCAAACCGAACCGGAAAATCGCACCAAACCGAAAAACCAAATCAAACCGATTAAAAAAACCCGACTAGGTTTGGTTTGACTTGGTTTGGTATTGAGCAAAAAAAACGAACCAAACCGACATATAAATATATAAATTTTATTTATATTTTTAAGACTTTATAGTGAATTTTCTTTAGAAAATGTTGAAATATTTGGAATCCTCTCATGTATTAACCTTGAAAGCATAAATTAACGAAAAATTATTGTTAGACGATTAAGAAAATAACTATCATGTGTTATTAAAAAAATGCTCCCATAAAAATATTTTAATAGATCATATGTTTGTCAAATTTTTTTCTATATTTAATATACATATATTCATTTATCAAAGCTTTTATCTATAATTTTAACAAAGTAAGATTGAAATAATATTCATGTAACAAAAAAATCTGAAAACCCGACAAAACGGAACCAATCCAAACCGATATAGTTGATTTGGTTTGGTTTTGATAAAATCCGAACCAACCCGGTCCATGTACACCCCTACCAGAGACAGTATCTTTCAAGTGTAGTTGATATGTGATATTTTGTACTGCTGAAATTGCTCGTACCTTATGCTTACTGAAGGTTTGTTTGACAAGTTCTCAGAATACAAGTAACTTAATTGTATTTTCTAAATTAAAATTAAATATACAGAATCTATAGAGAAAATACTACAAAGTACAATTTTCCTCGCTTGAAGAGACTTTGGATCCTGTAATTTAAAACAAGACATAGCATTTTCTTTTGCATCTTGCCGATGCCCTATGAATTAAATATGCTTTACTTGATCAAAAAGCACGTAATGACATTTTTATGGCTATAAATTGAAATGACAATATTAGAAGTAATATGAAGAATTTATAGTTTGTACGATCAATATTATATGCTTCCGACTTATAGACTCGAGGGTCCGTCCTAAGCCCGAGTTCGAGCAAAGTCGAATTAGAGTCCGATGGACCAGACTCGAGCTCGAAGACAGAAGGGATAATCAGAGATAGAAGTACGAGGAGCACCGGGGGAAAGTATGCTCGATCCCGAAGTTGTACCGTTATGAATTTATAACAGAATAAGCTAGATTCATGCCACGTCTCCAAGATCATGGCGCAAATCTCGGAATAGGATTGTACGATTCCGTACTAGGCGGTTTAGACACCTGTATCAAGAATATTCCATACTGTAAATAAAAATATTCCTTCTTTAGGGTTCCCCTATTATATAAAGGGAACCCCAATTATTTTTAACAATACATAATCACTGAGAAGAGAATATACTCTCTACTTTTTGCCCACTGTTCATCAACATTGTCATTTAGCTCTACTGCTCTTGCTTTAATTTTCTTACTTTATTACATTTGACCCGTCTCGAGGTCACCATCTCGAGGTCACTACTGCTAAGTAACATTGGTTTGATTCACTTATCTCTTCCATTTCTACTTCATATTTCTTGATTATTAATTGGTATTGAACTAAATCACATATCTTTAAAATCACAAATCAATTTTGATTGTTACTCGTATTTTCGAGGTAAACAATTTGGCGCCACAGTGGGGCTAAAGATAATAGTGATTATTTCTTTACTGATTCTTATTACACACGTTATTTTTACACTTTTTTTGTCAAGAATTTTTTTTCTCATGCTGAAACATGTCTAATTCACAAAATGCACCTGTTCATAACAACGAAAGTCTTGGTGAAAACAACAATGTGGGGGTCGGTGTACCACCGGTAAACCCTGGGAAGTGCCAAACATGGAACATGTTGATGTTAGTTCTCATATTGCTCTAAACGCGGATTTAGGCACAAACCGCAGAGGGAATGTACGAAGGGAAGCCCGACCTAGTGGCCAAGAAACACAAGGAGTGAATGATGGGGGAATCAACATTCAAGTAATATTCGAGCTGTTGCAAGCCCAACAGATTGCCATTGCTCAACTTCAAAGCAAAAATAAGACCCCGAGTGTAGTTAAACATGAAAACAGTCGACATGCTGAGCCAACGCCAGAAAGGCCAAATGAAAATGACTCGAGGGCTGACCCCACCATTATAAAAATGCTCGAAGAACTCACTAAGAGGATCGAGTCACGAGAAAAGAAAATTGAACATAACGATAAGAAGGTGGAGACTTATAACTCCTGTGTACATCAGATACCGGGGGCACCTCCAGTGTAGATGCCAAAAAGTTCATACCAAAACCGTTCTCCCAAAGTGTGACTCCGATGCCTATTCCTAAAAAGTTTCGCATGTCTGATATAACCAAATATAATGGGACAACCGACCTGAACGTGCATATTACTTCATACACTTGCGGGATCAAAGGAAATGATTTGACTGACGCCGAGATTGAATCAGTCTTGTTGAAAAAGTCTGAGAAGCATTGTCGAAAGGAGCTATGATTTGGTACCACAACTTACCTCTTAATTCTATTGACTCATTTGCTATGTTAGCAGACGCCTTCATGAAAGCACATGTCGGGCCCATAAAGGTGGCCTTGAGGAAATCAGACATCTTCAAGATAAAACAAAGGGACGACATGATGTTGAGGGAGTTCGTGTCCAGATTTAAGATGGAAAGAATGGAATTACCACCGATCTCAGATGAATGGGCAGTACAGGACTTTATGCAAGGTTTAAACAAACGAAGCTCGAGTGCCTCTCGAAAGTTAAAGCAGAACTTGATCGAGTATCCAGCTGTGACGTGGTCAGATATGCACAACCGATACCAATAAAATATCAGGGTTGAGGACGACTAGTTGGGGGCCTTCTCGGGTTCAGTTCATCCTAACAGGTTCGTGGCCAAGCCCACGAGGGATACGAATATGGAATCAAGATCGAATAGGGAACGATATCAACCATATGTCAATCGAAGGAACAACTATTCAGGTCGAAATGCTCCTTGAAACGATCGAAGAAATGATCGGGGTCAAAGTTTTCGAGGACTCATGAGTAAAAACGGATTCGATAAGCATACTGATCCTGCAGAGGCGCCTCGGTTATCTGAGTACAACTTCAGCGTAAATGCATCAGGGATTGTGTCAGCTATTGGAAAAATCAAAGACACCAAGTGGCTTAGGCCGATACAAACCGATCCTTCACAAAGGAATCCGAACATGATGTGCAAGTATCACGGTACACATGGTCATTGAACAGAAGATTGCAGACGGCTAAGGGAAGAAGTGGCTCGGTTGTTCAACGAAGGCCACCTTCGAGAATTTCTAAGTGATCGGGCTAAGAATCACTTCACGGAGAGAGATGCAAGAAAAAATGAGCACGAAGAACCACAACATGTAATCCACATGATCATTGGCGGAGTCGATGTCCCTCAACGACCTATATTCAAATGAACCGAAGTGTCAATCACAAGAGAAAACAGACTCGAAGCTATGTGCCCGAGGATGCCTATCATTCTATGAGGAGGAAGCAAAAGGCATATCTCTCCCTCACAACGCCGCCCTGGTAATATCTATCCTTTTAAATAAAATTCAAGTTGAACGTGTTTTAGTGGATCCAGTAGCTCAACGAACATAATCAGATTGAGGGTCGTGGAGCAACTCGGCCTATAAGATCAGATTGTACGTGTATCCCGGGTCCTCAATGGTTTCAACATGGCAATCGAAACAACAAAATGAGAGATTATCTTGCCAGTAAACGTTGCCGGGACCATATAAGACACCATGTTCCATATCATCGAAGGTGACATAAGGTACAATGCACTCCTTGGGATACCATGGATACACAACATGAGGGCAATGCCTTAAACTCTTCACTAGATGATGAAGTTCCCGACGGAGGAAGGAGTAAAAAATAGTCTAGGAGAGCAACATGCTGTAAAAGAGATATTTGTGATCGAGGAAGTGGTGCCGATACCAGAGCCCTTGAGCTCGCAGAAATCGAGCACCAAAGGTAAGCAGGTGGCTAAATATCAATCACAGCCCCTAGCCTCGACGGAGTCGGAACAACAGGTAATCGAAGACGAAGAGGACTTCTTTACTCCTTGAACCTTCGTCATTCTCGAAGAGTCTGATGCAACCAAGTCAACCGTTGAGGAACTAGAGAAGGTCATACTTATCGAATATCTTCCCGAGAGAAAGGTATACCTGGGAATGGGATTAACCCCTGAACTCAGGAAAAAACTCATTCAATTTCTCATTGATAATATGGATTGCTTTGCTTGATATTTTATTATGACATGGATTCCATTTGAAATCACCACGCATCGGCTGAGAACCGATCCCAGGTTCAAACTGGTGAAGCAAAAGAGGAGGCCTCAGCCCGAGGTAAAACACGACTTCATAAAAGACGAGGCAACCAAACTTCTTAAAAAGGATCAATTCGGGAGGTAAAGTACCCCGAGTGGTTAGCCAACGTAGTTGTAGTTCCTAAAAAAGGAAACAAGCTTAGAATGTGTGTAGACTATAAGGACTTGAACAAAGCATGTCCGAAAGAGTCTTTCCCATTGCCAAGCATCGATCGAATGATCGATGCCACGGCTGGCCACGAGACCCTAACTTTTCTCAATGCCTACTCCGGGTACAATCAAATTCAGATGAACCTAGAGGACCAGTAAAAGACTTCATTTATTACGAAATTTGGAACTTATTGTTACAATGTCATGCCCTTTGGGCTTACAAATGCAGGAGCTACATACCAACGCTTAGTTAACAAAATGTTCGAAGACAAATAGGTAAAACAATGGAAGTATATATTTATAATATGTTGGTTAAGTCCCTACGCGCAGAGGACCATTTAGCTCATTTGCAGGAAACATTCGAAATCTTGAGAAAATACAACATGAAGCTTAACCCAGAGAAGTGTTCCTTCAGAGTCGGTTCGGGTAAATTCCTCGGCTTCATGGTGTCAAATCGGGGTATCGAGATTAACCCCGATAAAATTAAGGCCATCAAAGATATAAAGGTCGTGGATAGCATAAAATCCGTGCAAAGGCTAACGGGGCGAATAACTGCTTTGGGTCGGTTCATTTCGAGGTCATCAAATCGAAGCCACCGTTTCTTTTCCTTGATAAAAAAGAAAAAGGATTTCGCATGGACCCCAGAATGCCAACGAGCCCTAGAGGAACTTAAGCGATACCTATCGAGCCCGCCTCTACTTCATACCCCAAAGGTAGACGAAAAGCTTTACCTATATTCGGTGGTGTCAGAGATAGCGGTAAGTGGGGTACTAGTTCGAGAAGATCAAGGTACGCAATTTTTTGTTAATTATGTGAGCAGAACTCTAGGAGATGCTAAAACAAGGTACCCTCACTTAGAAAAATTAGCACTTGCATTAATAAGCGCATCTGGAAAGCTAAAGCCATACTTTCAATGTCATCCTATATGTGTATTAACCACTTACCGTCTTCGAAATGTTTTGCATAATCCTGAGCCATCGAGCCAATTGGCCAAATGGGCCGTCGAGCTTAGCGGTTATGATATCGAATATCAACCCCGAACTGCCATTAAGTCTTAGATCCTAGATGACTTCATGTTCGATTTACCCCGACCCTCATACCCGAAGTGGAAAAAGAACTCCAGCTAAGTTCGGGTACAACATTGGGGGTATGGACCCTTTTCACAGACGGTGCCTTAAATGTGAAGAGGTATGGGCTTGGAATTCTCTCGAATCCACCCACGGGTGATACCATTAGACAATCTATTAAAACTTCTAGACTGACTAACAATGAGGCCGATTATGAGGCCATGATTGCAGGTCTCGAACTAGCTAAAAGCTTGGGAGCAGAGGCCATCGAGGCCATCGAGGCCAAGTGCGATTCTATATTGGTGGTAAACCAAGTAAATAAAATTTTTGATGTTCGAGAGGATAGAATGCAACAGTACTTGGTTAAGCTACATGTAACTTTTTACCGCTTCAAGGAGTGGACTCTGAATCATGTGCCTGGAGAACAAAATAGCGAGGCCGATGCAGTTTCTAACCTGGGATCCTCGGTCTAAAAATTTGACATCATCCCGAGGACTGTCGTCCAATTATCGAAGTCTGCGGTTGAAGAGGGACATGCCGAGATAAATTCAATGATTTTAACGTGAGACTGGAGGAATAAGTATATCGACTACCTAAAGAATGGAAAACTCCCATCGGACCAAAAAGAATCAAGGGCCCTACGAACCAAGGCTGCTAGATTTGTATTAGATAAAGATGGAAAATTATACAGAAGAACGTTCGATGGTCCATTAGCGGTATGTTTGGGGCCAGGGGACACCGATTATGTTCTTCGAGAAATCCACGAAGGCACTTGTGGATATCACTCTAGCCCTTAGTCTTTGGTTTGCAAAATTATCAGAGCAGGTTACTACTGGGATAACATGGAAAAGATACTAAGGAATTTGTCAAAAAATGTGATAAGTGTCAACGATTTACACCGATGATCCATCAGCCTGAAAAACAACTCCACTTGGTCCTATCTCCGTGGCGTTTCATGAAATGGGGAATAGATATAGTCGGACCTCTACTAATAGCCCCATGTAAAGCTAAATTTATTTTATTTATGACTTATTATTTTTCAAAGTGGGTAGAAGCACATGCCTTCGAGAAGGTCAGAGAAAAAGAGGTTATTGACTTCATTTGGGACCGCATCATATGCCGGTTCGGGATACCTTCTGAGATCGTATGTGACAATGGAAAATAATTTATCAGCAACAAGGTAACAATGTTCCTTGAGGCCCACGAAATAAAGAGGATTTTATCGACACCATACCATCCAACTGGAAATGGATAGACCGAGTCCACAAACAAAACTATAATTCAAAACCTAAAAAAGAGGTTGGACGACGCGAATGGAAAATGGAGAGAAGCTCTACCCGAGGTCCTTTGGGCATATCGAAAAACGTCAAAGTACAGAACTGGGGCTACCTCGTTCTCTTAAGTGTATGGCTCTGAGGCCCTCATCCTTGTCGAAGTCGGAGAACCCAACGCCAAATTTCGACACACATCGGAGGAATCAAATCACGATACCATGAACATTAGCATCGAGCTGCTAGATGAGAAACAAGAAGCAACCCATGTTCAAATGGCCACACAAAAGCAAAGGATCAAAAAGTACTACAATAAAATTGTTCCCCCAAAGTGCGGCTCCGATGCATATTCCTAAAAAGATTCACATGCCCGATGTACCCATATATAATGGGACAACCGACCCTAACGAGCATATTACTTCATACACTTGCGTGATCAAAGGAAATGATTTGAATGATTCCGAGATTGAATCAGTCTTGTTGAAAAAGTTCGGAGAAACATTGTCGAAAGAAGCCATAATTTGGTACCACAACTTACCCCTAACTCTATTGACTCATTTGCTATGTTAGTAGAAGCCTTCGTGAAAGCACATGTCGGGGCCATAATGGTGGCCATGAGGAAATCAGACGTCTTCAAGATAAAATAAAAAGGGATGACGGGATGTTAAGTGAGTTCGTGTCCAGGTTTCAGATGGAAAGAATAGAATTACCACCGATCTACGATGATTAGGCAGTACATGCTTTTATGCAAGGTTTGAACGAATGGAGCTCAACTGCCTATCGACAGTTAAAGCAGAACTTGATCGAGTATCCAACTATGATGTGGTCAGATGTGCACAACTAATACCAATCAAAAATCAGGGCCAAGGACGAATAGTGGGGGGCGGCATCGGGTTCAGTTCATCCTAACAGGTTCGTGGACAAGCCCTCGAGGGATACAAACAGGGAATCAAGATTAAATAGGGAACGGTATCAACCATATGTGGATCGAAAGAACAACTCTTCAGATCAAAACGCTCCTCAGAACGATCGAAAAATGATCGGGATCAAAGTTCTCGGGGACTCATGAGTAAAATGGATTCGATAAGCATACCGATCCCGCAGAGGCACCTCGGTTATCGGAGTACAACTTCAGCGTAGATGCATCACGGATTGTGTCAGGTATTGGTGAAATCAAAGACACCAAATGGCCTAGGACTATACAAACCGATCATTATCAAAGGAATCCCAACTTGATGTGCAAGTATCACGATATGCATGTTCATCGAACAGAAGATTGCAGGCAGCTAAGGGAAGAAGTGGCTCGGTTGTTCAACGAGGGACACCTTCGAGAATTTCTAAGTGATCGAGCTAAAAATCACTTCAGGGAGAGAGATGCAAGAAAAAATGAGCACGAAGAACCACATCATGTAATCCACATGATCATTAGCGGAGTCGATGTCCCTCAATGACCTATATTCAAACAAACCAAAGTGTCAATCACAAGAGAAATACTGACTCGAAGCTATGTGCCCGATGACATCCTATCATTCTGTAAGGAGGAAGCAAAAGGCATATCTCTCCCTCACAACGCCGCCCTGGTAATATCTATCCTTTTAAATAAAATTCAAGTTGAACATGTTTTAATGGATCCAGTAGCTCAACGAACATAATCAGATTGAGGGTCGTGGAGCAACTCGGCCTACAAGATCAGATTGTACGTGTATCCCGGGTCCTTAATGGTTTCAACATGGTATCGCACCCCCTTTTTTCCTCCTCATGGGTAACATTCGGGTTTCGACATTTCATGGGGGAACAAGTCTTTTCGTTTTGGGAATTGGGTATTTGAAGAGTCGCCACCTAACGGATTATGGTGCGTTAAGGCACCTTGAGCAATTAACTCATGGACTAGTTTGCATTACCAGAGATTAGGGTAAGAGCTCGAAATAACCTTGAGGGGAAGGTGTTAGGCACCCCTCACGATCCACGATGGTGGGTCCTAGCCAAACTTAAACTCATGTGAATTAGTCATTTTAACAGATAAATAGTTTTAACATCTACTTGAAAGTAAAGTCATGTTTTGACATTCTAAGCACGTATGATTCAAGTAATAAAACAAGGGAAAATGTTTGAACAAGTTGCATATATATATAAAAAAAGTAAATTCATTTATTCAACGGGAGTTGGAAAAGAGGGGTCCTAGTTTGGTTAGCCTACAGGATCATACCCACACAATGCCCGGTAATCACTCCTCAATGAGGGGATACGCATGACATTAGCGCGTAGTCATCATATTGTTACTACCCAATTCCCTCCCCTTGGTCATAGCCTAAAGCATTCTAGCAACCTTGAAAGATATCCTATACGTGCTCTACTCGTCCCTTCCTTGTAGCCCTGGAGGTATTTAGGACCTCTAATTTAGGTAGTTCTAGACCATCCTAAGGTGTTTAAAGGAGAAAAGTCTAAGCGCGAACCAAAACAATTAGGACTGTATTTAAAAGGGGAACAATCAAATGCTTACATTTTACCTCCACAAGCAGAACAAATAAGAGCACGTCTCAAGCAACTGTTTCAGGTATTTAAGGGAAAAACCTTATAACATGATATATCGGTAAGTAGAGAGTATATAGTATTGAATTACGACCAAAGTGTCAAAGACCTATTCAGTTTGCCTACTGATCTTAGACCTATTGAATGTGAGTAGTTTCAAATAATAAAGCGCAGTTTTATAGTTGCAGGATTTTATTCGCCCTATAAGCTTGCCTAGGAGTATAACAGTGATGTCTTATGAGTATGATATCTATTATTGATCCGGAATGAAGTAAAACAGTAAACAGTTTTTAAACGGACAACTTGAGATCCTATAAGCATACTTTCTAGCAATATTCATTAAGGAAGCATTTGGAAACTTATTAAAAAAACGGACAGATTAGTTAATTAAACCGATGCAGAATAAACAAGCATGAATTAAACTATTTTTCTAAGTAAACTGATTTTAAGTCCTATAGGCATGGCTTCTAATTCGTGGAAGTAAAGCAAACATAACTCATCTAAACCAAAGTATATCCTATAGGCATGTTATCTAATAAACACATTTGATTCGAAATGACCCTTTAGGCATGGTATCTACCCACAATATATGACTGCACACCCTTTTTATTGATCACCTCAATGTTTGTTTACAATTAATATTACAGACCAGGAATTGAATGAATTAAATAAATAGAACAGAAATTAAACTACAAGGAGCTTGAAGTAGGTGCAAAGTGGATTCCAAGCCTTCGGTAGTCTCAAATGCCCAAAGTTCCATAGCCAATTTCATGTCCAGGTGTGTCAGAGTTCCCTAAGGACTTCAAGGATCCCGGGCAATGCCTACACCCGGACCTTTCTCAAATAATAACTGATTTAGGTGCAGTGTGGAAATGACAGCCCTGACATGCCAGAGTTCAGAAAGATATCAAGGGTCTCAAGGCAGTACACATATCACAAGGGCATGACCTAGCATTCTAGGAGTAAGTGGAAGTGCATAATGGCTTGAAAGAGTTTAATAGACAATATAAGAAAGGTCTTAGGATTGAAAAGAATTTCTAAAAAACCAGTACTGATTTAGTGATAAAACAGTTTGAGGAAAGTATGAAAAGTAGTCTGCAATCAGGACACAATTCATAGAACAAACAACCGTTAGGAACAACTTTCACACAAGGGGAAGAGGGGTTGGGAACATAGAGAGTACTATTTAATGGAGCACACAAACGACATGATACATAGAGTTTTGAGGGGTTCTATAGAACTAGTAGGTTAGATAGAATGCAGGTCATGCAACAGAAACATGTTGAAGACAAATAAACACAGTAAGAGTCACTCTAAGGAGGTTAGATAACTTAGCAAGAGTGAGGTAGAATAGGCAAGAACTTATGCTACGTAAGTATTAACACGTGAAGGCTTGATAATTACACAAAAGCAGGGTTCATGATAGGTAAATAGTAGTCAGTCAAACATGTTTAGTTACATATGTAGATATGTTAAACAATATAGCAAACAAGCAAGTAAAGTGGAAACATACTAATCACAGGTTTGAATAGGTAGTATTAGGCATGCTGAGTAAGAAGTAAACAGATGCAAGAATGGGATCAGGCCATATGAACTAAAGCAGTAAGTAAACACATAGGTTTTGATTCTTAGAAATTAATCAGAAGCATACCTAGTTAAAGAAAGCACAAGATGTGAGAAATGTATTGTGCAATTTCCAGCCTTGGCTTGCAGCCGGCTAGAATAATAGAGATCACAAGTAGCAAAGAGGGTAGAGAGAGCCTTTTAGAGTGTAAAGTGGTAATTTTTAAACTATTGTTCGTGTCAGAAGTGATAACATGAGGGAGTTTATATATTAATCAAGAGTAAACAAAATAAGGCAGGGGATCAATTATGTAGTAATTAGGGAAATTCACAGAATCAATCACATACGTAAAATCAGTAGGTCTTCCCCTTAACCAAGGGATAATAAATCAACGGTAAAAGTAGGACAAGTATGTAAGGAAGGAAATCAAGTAAGACTTGGGTATAGAGTAGGTAATTAGGGGTGAATGAACGGGAATTCAACTAAGGAAATAATTGGCAAGAATCAGCAAATAACAAATAAGGCAAGAGAAAACTAATTAAGGCAAGAAGTTCAATCAAACCGAGTAGAGCAGTAAGAATCCAAGGTTTTGTTAAGGAAAAGAGTTCAAATCAAACCAAAATAATAACTTTAGAATCATCAAGGGTTCAACTAAGGAGAAAATTACGTAAAGAGTCAGCAAATATCGCGAACAACTTAAATAAAGCAAGAATAGAATAGTCAGAATGAACATAGACATATAGAATCAATAGAAAAGTTGAACCAAGAATTTAGTAGAGGCATGTTAGGATACGAAAATCACGAGACCTCTAAATGGCTAAAGAAAAATCATAAGAACCAAGGCAAGAACAAAGTCCGTTCACAAGTACTCAGAAACCAAACAAAGAATGTCACAAAATTAGGGATTTTAGTATAAACAAGTTAAGGCTAGAGCAACCTTACGAAATCAGTTAAAAGGTATAAGAAACAGAAAATTAATCACTCAAAATTATCAAATGTTTTGGAAAAAGAAATTTTCAGAATGAAAATTAGACGATTCTTGTAAAAATCAAAAGATTCATATAAAAAACATACGAAATAGGTCCAAACCATCTCAGATCTGTAGAGATCTAAGAAGTTCAAAATGAAAAAATTAGGGTTTCGAGAAGAACAATCACAGAGATGAAGAAGCAAACTTAGAATCTCCTAGATTCATGACGATATAGGAAGATCTTACTCGGAACCAAACTGGAACAACCTGAAACAGGCGACAAATGGCCATTTTTTAGATGCAAGTAAACTAACCCTGGTCCCTTAAGGACCTTGGAGATAGTGGTACCAGTACAAGAGAGGCCATTAAATGCCTGGGAGGTGGTGAAAACCACCATAGATGGCCATAGATGAGTGATGGCGAGGTCCGATTATGGTTAGGGCTTGAGAGCTTTGGAGAGGAAAGGGATTTTAGGGTGGCTGTTGGTGAGAAATCAAAGGGTTTGGGGGATGTTTGGAACTAAAAAAGGAAGGGGTTAATTGTGGTTGTTGATATATATGGTCAACGGTCAAGATTGAATGAGATTGGGGCTGGGTCGGGCATTAAGGTTTAGGCTGGGTAGGTTAAGGTTCTAATTGAGCTGGATATTAGGTCAAATTAGGACTAGAATTGAAAATAAAAATAGGGCCAGATTTTAAATACATAATTTTAAAATCTAAATAATTTATAAAAAATAATAAATGAGTACCAAAAATATCTTTGTGCACTAAAATGATTTAAAATATTTATTTAACATTTTAAAAATATAAAAGATCATTTTATGCATGAGTAATTTAATTATACATTAGTATGAGCTATTATTGCAAAGATGTGCAATTTAGCCTAAAAGTGTAAATGTAATTATAAAAATGCACTAAAAAAATATATTTAAACACTATGTTGGAGTAAATAATGAATTTAGATGGATAAATCAACATAAAAGTATTTTGAAGGATAATTATTGGATATTTATATAATAAAAAAAGAAGAAATAAATTGATTTGGAGCTTTTAAAACAATAAAAAAAACTATAAAAATACTTATGCATGCTTATAACTATATATGTACTATTTTGAAAGTATATATATATATATATATATGTATCAACAGCTGCCCTTCTTTATCTCGGAAGGATGAAAGAGTTTTCGGGAAAAGAAATGATGGCCAATTTTGACCGAATGGGATATTTTGAAAGATAGAGGTCGGACTTCGGTCTTGAGTAGCCAACATATCCCTAGTTTTACAAGAATCAGGCCATGTGTAGTTCTGGATTCATTAGTGAAATATACTGATGAAGTTAATGCAAGAATGGACACGAGATGCAAGAGTTGTTATGGTGAACAGTTAAGCTTGAGATAGTCTGAAGGAACGGGTGCGAGGTTGCTCCTTCTAGGATAGTGGTTACTTGCTTGTCACCTGCAGATAAAGAGGTCCTACAGACATAGATTTGTGCGGAAAGTTAAACTTGATGCAGATCCCCTTTGGACCATGAACGTTGTTTTTGGATGGTTAAGGATGACGTCCAAGGACCATGATGTCCTGGGCCATGAATTGTTAGTGAGGGATTCGCATGCCACGAAATGGTATTCTCGGGCTATGTAGATGGTGCCTCCGAACCATGACACCTTTGAATAATGATATGCAAATTTGAAAGTTCCTCAGACCATGGCATGGTGTCTTCCGGCTATGAGGATGATGCCTTTTAGACTATGATGCCTTCGGATAGATTGGCGATATTTCAGCCCATGAGGTGCATAAATATGATGTTAACAAGACAAGGCTTAGTCTTGTGAAATGAAGGGCTGAGCTTAGCCCGATTGAAAATCAACTAGATAGTGCCGGAATAGAGCGATATTCTTGCGAGGAAGGATAATGCTTAGTTCCATGCAAATGCGGAGGCAGGGATTAGCCTCATGCAAATAGGGAGGCAAAGATTAGCCTTATGCAGATAGGGGGCAAGGATTGGCCTCATGTAAATGGGGAGGCAAGGATTGGCCTCATGCAAATGGGGAGGCAAGGATTAGCCACATGCATATAGGGAGGCTGGGATTAGCCTCACGTAAATGGGGAGGCAAGGATTAGCCTCACGCAAATGGGGAGACAATGATTAGCCTTATACATATAGGGAGGCAGGGATTAGCCTCATGCAAGTGGGGAGGCAGGGATTAGCCTCATGCAGTTGTGGAGGCATGGATTAGGCTTATGCAAATATGGAGGCAGGGATTAGCCTCACGCAGATAGGGAGGCAGGGATTAGCCTCATGCAAATAGGCAGGCAAGGATTAGCCTCATGCAGATAGGGAGGTTGGGATTAGCCTCATGCAAATAGGCAGGCAAGGATTAGCCTCATGCAGATAGGGAGGTTGGGAAATGGGGAGGCAAGGATTAGCCTCATGCAGGTAGGGAGGCAGGGATTACCCTCATGCAAGTGGGAAGGCAGGGATAACCCTCATGCAGGTATGGAGGCAGGGATTAGCCTCATGCAAATGGGGAGGCAAGGATTAGCCTCATTGCAATAGGGAGGCAGGAATTAGCCTCATGAAGGATATGGAGACAAGGATTAGCCTCATGCAAATATGGAGGTAGGGATTAGCCTCATGCAAATATGGGGAAGCAAGTATTAGCCTCATGCAGGTAGGGAGGTAAGGATTAGCCTCATGCAAAGAGCGAGCAGCAACTAAGAGTAGTATATGTCTTAACTGGAGATATATTCGGTGTCTGATGGACTGATTGATAGTGATCTTGTTACGTGTATATATTTGCGGATGTTGTTGCTACGTCAGATGTACCTGTGTTTAAAGAGAAATTGTATGTTTTTTGGGGGGGAGGTTGGGTTGTGCTTCTTCCCCTGGCCTTGCCTTGCTCTGTTCTGAAGGCCCTTTTTTGAGTTTCCCTCGGTAACACCTGACTGCTATAGGAATAGAGTTTTCGAATATATGCAATTATTGATAAAAATAGAGTTATTTAGAAACATATTGAAATATCAAGTAATTTAGATGAACTAGTGGTTGTAACACATTTCAGACACACTGCAACTTTCTTATGTTAGAATTTTTAGGGTCCTCCTCAAAATACTGCCCCAGTTTTGTATATGACCCTTCAACCACTTGCAATTAACGAGTCTTGTTGAACCTTCTTTGGAATTTTGAGAATACTTCTCAAAATTCTGCCCCAATTTCTTAATCAAATTTTGAGAGTCTGACATATGTTGGCGTTGGCTGGACTTACTCCGAAATTTTGAGGGTCCTCCTCAAATTTCTGCCCTAGTTACTGATCTTGCGGGGGGGGGGGGGGATGGAAATTTTATTATGGTATGACTGAACCAAACCCATAAGGCTACCTATGTATCCGCTCTTAAATGGGAATCAAGTCAAGCATAGTTCAATTACATCAGATGAGTAAATGTAAATAGTCTAAGTATTATATCTTTTGATTGCGTCTGAATTGATTGGTTTTAGCCAAATTTCTCCGTCCAATTCTCCAAGTATGAGTGCTCCTCCTGCCAGTACCCCGTGAACCATGTAAGGACCTTGCCAGTGGGAGAGAATTTCCATTTGGCTTCATCTTGATGAGGGAAGATCTTCTTCAGCACCAACTGTCCTGGTGCAAATTATTTTGGTTTGACCCTTTTGTTGAAAGCTCTGGACATTATATTCTGATAAAGCTAACCATGACATACTGTGTTCATTATATTTCCAACGATAAGGGCCAATTGTTCATAGTGGCTCCTTATCCATTCTACATTGTTGAGTTCAGCTTCCTGTATGATTCTTAAAGAAGGAATCTCCACCTTGGCTGGGATGACAGCTTCGGTACCATAAACCAACATGTAGGGAGTTGCTACGGTTGATGTGCGAATCATAGTGCGGTACTCTAACAGAGCAAAAGGTAGCTTCTCGTGAAATTGTTTGTGTTTTATACCATCTTCCTTTGTATCTTCTTGATGTTTTTGTCGGAGGCTTCCACGTCTCCATTCATCTGAGATCTATAGGCTGTGGAATTCTTGTGCTTGATTTTGAAAGTTTTGCACATGGATTTCATCAGATCACTGTTGAGGTTGGCGGCATTATCAGTAAAAATAGACTTGGGAACTCCAAATCGGCAAACAATACGATCTTAAACAAAATCTGTGACGACTTTCTTCGTTACAGCTTTGTAAGATGCAACCTCTACCTATTATATGAAATCAATGGCTAGCAGAATAAACCTGTGCCTATTCGAAGCAGTGGGCTCGATAGGACCGAAGATATCCATTCTCTAGGTGGCGAAGGACCAAGGTGAGCATGTCACATTGAGTTTATTCGGCGGCACCTTTATCATATCAACATGCAGTTGACATTGGTAGCATTTGCGAGCATACTAGACGCAGTCGGTCTCCATGGTTATCCAAAAGTAACCGACCCTGAGTATCTTCTTGGCCAAGACAAAACCATTCATATGCGGGCCACAGGTCCTAGCATGTATCTCCTCAAGCAGTTTAGAAGCTTCTTTTGCATTGACACATCTTAGAAATCCTAAATCAGGAGTCCTTCTATACAAATTTCCTCCACTGGGGAAGAAGTGATTGGACAATCTTCGAAGTGTGCGTTTTTAGTGTGGTTTGCATGCTCAGGATATTCTCCATTCGCCAAATACTCCTTGATATTATGGAACCAAGGTTTTCCATCTGTTTCTTCCTCAACATGAGCACAATAAGCCGGTTAATTATGGACCTTTACTGGAATGGGACCAATGAAATTCTTATCTGGATGTTGTATTATGGATGACAAAGTGGCCAATGCATCGACAAACTCATTCTGAATTTTGGGCACATGTCAAAACACTATTTTGGTGAACCTCTTTCTCAATTCCTTCACATGGTGCAGATATGGTAGTATCTTGGAATTCTTGGTGGCTCACTCTCCTTGTACCTGCAGCACAAGCAAATCTGAATCACCAATTACCAACAGCTCCTGAATATTCATGTCAACTGCCATGTTGAGTCCTAGTATGCAGGCTTCATATTCCTCCATGTTGTTGGTACAAGGAAATTTGAGTTTAGCAGATACAAGATAATATTGACCTATTTCTAATACCAAAACTGCTCCAATTCCCACTCC
This sequence comes from Nicotiana glauca, assembly GCA_026770625.1. Taxonomy (NCBI): domain Eukaryota; kingdom Viridiplantae; phylum Streptophyta; class Magnoliopsida; order Solanales; family Solanaceae; genus Nicotiana; species Nicotiana glauca. The sequence goes on from MU686422.1 coordinate 62,028, forward strand.
TTTGAAATTTGCAGCTCCGTCAAAGAACATACTCCAATCGTCGTATGCTTTGGTAATGTCTTCCCTTATGAACGTCACCTCTTCATCAAGAAAATACGTTTTCAAGGGTTCGTATTGTCCTCCCACCAGATTCTCAGCAAGATGATCTGCCAATGCTTTTCCTTTGACTGCCTTTTGATTTACGTAGACGATATCAAACTCACTCAACAGTATCTAACATTTGGCCAACTTCCCGGTCGGCATGGGTTTCTGAGATATATAATTCAAAGGTTCCATCCTGGATATGAGGTATGTTGTATATGCACAAAAGTAATGCCTCAACCTTAGGGCCGTCCAGGTCAAAGCACAACAAGTGCGTTCCAACAGAGAGTGTCGTGCTTCGTAAGTTGTGAACTTCTTACTCAAGTAGTATATAGCTTGATCCTTTCTCCCTGTCTCATCATGTTGTCCCATAATGCATCCAAAGGCTCCATCCAATACATATAGATAGAGTAGCAAAGGCCTTCCCAGCTCTGGCGGGACCAAGAACGATGGTGTGGATATGTATTCCTTTATTTTGTCAAAAGCTTTCTGATAGTCTTCGGTCCAACTTGTCTCAACATCTTTCCTCAACATCTTGAAGATGGGTTCATATATGACTGTGGACTGTGCTATGAAGCGACTGATATAGTTGAGACGCCCTAGGAAGTTGATCATGTCCTTTTTTCTCATAGGCGGCAATAATTCCTGAATAGCCTTGACTTTAGATGGATCTAACTCGATCCCTCGATGGCTGACAATGAATCCCAGTAACTTTCCTGTAGGAACCCCGAATGCACACTTTGCGGGGTTCAGTTTCAAGTTGTACCTCCTCAGCCTATCAAAGAACTTTCTCAAGTCTTCTATGTGATCTGCGGACCTCTTGGATTTGATAATGACGTCGTCCACATATATTTCTATTTCTCTATGTATCATATCATGGAAGATGGTTGTCATAGCTCTCATATAGGTAGCCCCAACATTCTTTAGATCAAATGTCATCATCTTGTAGTAGTATACCGCCACATGGTGTAATAAAAGCTATTTTCTCTGCCTCCTTTTTGTCCATCTAGATCTGATGATAACCCGCGAAGCAATCTATAAAAGATTGGAGTTCATGCTTAGCACAATTATCGATCAGGATGTGTATGTTTGGCAGTGGAAAGTCTTCTTAGGACTTGCTTTGTTTAAATCCCGATAGTCAACACATACTCTAACTTTACCATATTTCTTTGGAACTGGCACAATGTTGGCAAACCAGGTTGGGTACTCAACCACCCTGAGAACTTTGGCTTTGATCTGCTTGGTAACTTCCTCCTTGATTTTCAGACTCATATCTTGTTTGAATTTTCTGAGTTTCTGCTTTACTGGCGGACACATGGGATTAGTAGGCAACTTGTGAGCCACTATGGACGTGCTCAAACCAGTCATGTCATCATATGACCATGCAAAAATATCCTCATAATGTTTTAGGAAATGGATGTACTCTTCTTTCTCTGTTGGTGATAAGTGAATAGAGATGCGAGTCTCCTTGACGGTCTCGGCGTCCCCCAAGTTTACTGCTTCGGTTTCGTCCAGATTGGACGTAGGCTTATTCTCAAAGTTTTCCACCTCCCTGACAACTTCCTCGGGTATCTCGTCTTCTTTATCAAAATCACTATCCTCATGTTGTGTTGCCTCATTACATGTCACAGTCACCGGTTCATCAGGAAAAGTAATAATAATGCTATAGAAAAAAAATGTAGAAAATAATAATGAATAATAAAGAGCAATGCATTTGATTAAAACTGAAAAATATCTAGACAAGTACGGCTCGATGGATCGGGAATTTATTTTGAAACAAATGAGTTTAAAACAAAATTACTGAAAATCTTAAATGCCTAGAATGGCTAATAAAACTTGCCAAGCGACCTAGGGACGCGGCGGGCCCGGGATGGTGTGGTGGTCCAGTTCCTGAGAACAGCTCCTTTCTCCACGGTCTGAATAGTGAGGCCTTCTTCCTCCTCTTCCTCAATTATGGCACTGTAGTCCATGTCTTCGTCTTCCAATAACAGATTCTTCAACCCAGCTAACGCCTCCTCTTCCGCAGTTCCCCATATCGTGTCAGTTTGGTGAAAAGCTTGATCCAGATGCGGAACTGGTTGCTCGAGAGGGTAATACGGCCTGGACCATGGAGGCAACCAATTCTTATACTCTTGCCATGTGTACTGGTATCTGAGCCCGAAAGTAGTACCTTGACCCTTCAGCTGTATCAGTTTAGTAATATCCTGGAGATTCTTCCCAAGCGCTTTGCCAGGTTCATACCCAGACCATGCCAGTATACTTTCTATTTTATTACTCTACTATTTTTCCTTTTCAGCGGCGTTGACACGTTCGATGTGATGATAGGTTTCCTCTCCTAGCCTCATTTTTTTTCGATAACCGGGATGGTTTGGCTGGTGTGAATGGGGTTACTCTTATCCCCGTGAATAATCACCTCCTGATAGTTCCATTCAAACTTTACTGCCTGATGCAAGGTTGATGCCACAACCCCATCGACATATATCCATGGTCGTCCTAGCAACAAATTGTAAGATGCAGATATGTCCAACACTTGAAACTTGATATCGAATCATTTAGGGCCCATTTGTAGATAGAGATTAATTTCTCCGATGGTAGCTCTTTGAGACCCATCAAAAGCCTTCACGTTCATGGTCCTTCCTCATATCTCGTATAGGACCTTGCCCAACCTCTTCAGTATTGTCAATGGGAAAATATTGAGGCTGGATCCTCCATCAATCAGGACCCTGGCAATGAATTAGTCTTCACATCGCACTGCAATGTGCAGTGCCCTATTGTGATTCAGACCCTTATGTGGCAACTCATCCTCGTGGAAAGTGATTTTGTGACTTTCCAACACATGTCCTACCATATTAGACATTTCTCCGTTGGTGATATTATTGGGCACATAAGCTTCGCTCAATACTTTCATCAAAGCGTTCTTGTGTGCTTCTAAATTTTGTAACAGTGACATGACGGATATCTGAGCTGAGGTTTTATTCAAATGATCAATGACGGAATACTCCTTTGCTTGTATTTTCCTCCAAAGGTCATCTGGCCCTTTTTCAATGACAGGCTGCTTGGCGGTGGCATCCTTACTTGGTCCTCCCAGGTGTTCAAGTGTATAGATTCTTCCGGTCCTAGTCATTCCTTGTGTGGCATCAGATTCCTCCATCTTTGCCTTTCTGTTTTCCCTAGCTTCGGCAACATAATCCCAAGCTATTGCTTTTGAATTGAAAAGAGGTATGGTTGATACTATCACTGTAAAAGGTGTGACCACTTCTACTTCAAATGGGACAAGGGTGGCTACGGGTGGAGCCACTTCTACCTCAAGTGGAATTGATGTGGCTACCTCAACCGCGATTGAGACTAAGTCTATATTATAATAGGAGTGAGTGTGACTGAGGGTTGAAATTCATCACCTTCCCGAATAAGTCCAATCGACCCCTTAGGATCACACTCTTCGTTCGTCTCTATCACATGCATTCCACCACCTCTCTGATCAGGAAGAGGGTTGTTACGAACATAGGATGTGGCCTCCTTTGCCTGTATGACCTTTTTGTCAATCAGCATTTGGATCTTGTCTTCCAATGCTCAGCACTCATCAGTGGTATGCCCCTTTATATCGGAATGGTTCGCACAAGTTTTGTTAGGATTGACCCATTGGGAGGGATTTTCTATTGCCACAGCAGGAACAAGAGTGACGTAACCCGCAGCTTTCAACCTTTCATACAATTGGTCAATAGGTTCAGCGATAGTGGTATATTGTCTGGGTGGCTTGCGGTCAAAATTAGTTCTTGGTCTTGGATAATTTTGGCAAGTCAGAGGTGACGGGAAATGAGATGGCTGGGAGTTATAGGTATGATAGACAGTGGCTGGTTGGGAATATCTGGAAGATGATAGTTGATATGTAGGTGGTGGTTCTTGGTTTACATATGGAGGTGTTTGATATGTAGGCGGAGGTGTTCGATAGGTAAGTAGAGATTTCGGGCCCTGAGCCACCATTACTGCCCCCAACGTCTTTCTCCTTTGATATGCTACCTGATTGCAATACTTTATTTGTAGCATGTAATGCCTCAAAATTTGTTACCATCCCGCTTTTGATGCCTTCCTCAATTTTTCCCCTAAGTTTGATGATATCGGAGAATATATGGTTTTCAACAACCATCAACCTTTTGTAATATTGTGGGTCATGTGCTCAGATGAAGAACTTGTTCATTTGTTCTTCCTCCAAAGATGGCCTGACCTTGGCCGCTTCCGACCTCCAACAGGAGCATACTCGCGGAAAGTTAGTGGGCTTCTTCTTAAGATTCTGGATGTAGAAAACATCGGGTGCATTTTTTGTGTTGAACCTAAATCGGTCCATGAAATCTGATGCCATACCTACCCAATTGGATTGTTTCTTGGGATCCTGGCTGATATGCCAGGACAAAGCATCACTAGTAAGACTCCTCATAAAGAGTTCCATCCGGATCTTTTCGTCCTTTCCGACCCCGACAAGCTTGTCACAATAGGTCCTTAGATGAACCCTAAGATCACTTGTTGTATCAAACATTTCGAACTTAGGAGGTGTTTACCCCTCTAGAAGTTCTATATCTGGTTGTATACATAAGTCTTCATCATTCAAACCTTCTATATCTTTGCCGCCTCCGACACCCAGAATCCGACTTGTCAATTTTTGAGTTCTTTAGCCATGTTTTTAATGAGCAAGTCCTTCTCGTAGGATTCTGGTGTATAGGGAGTTGTCTGAGTAGAGTGAGGTTCTGTCTCAACATATATAGGGTTGTTTTGATGAGTGTCAGGGAGTTTGGTGTAATGATGGTCATTAGTTGAGTTTTAAAGATCGGGAATGGGTGTGTTTTTGAAAGTACGGTAAGTGGCAATTGGTGGGTACTAGATTAATTGTTGGTGGTGTTGTGGTAGAGTTGGTATTGGTAAGGGATTGATATTTTGGGGTGGGGCTGTGTATTGATGTGGTGCATGAGGGTTTTATAGGTGTTGGTTTAATGTGTTTTGGGGAGGTGCTGGGTATTTTGCATTTGTTGGTTGATGTCGGGGACATTTAGGGTGAGTGATATGTTCGCCAAGTTGCGAACCTGCTCAAACTCTCCTTGTAGCTCCAGTATCTTTTGTTCCAATCTCAAGACAAGGTCATTTGGTGCCGGAGTACTTCGGCCTTCTGAAGTTTCTGCGTTCTCAACATTCTCCATTCGAATTCCATTTAATTCGTCCATTTTTGTTTTTCCTTTGCCTTTTGTATTTCTTGGAGGAGGAGGAGGAGGAGGACCTCTAGATCTGGTATGATACGCTGATAATGCCAGTTTGAGCGAACCAATCTTAGGGGGTGGTAATAATAAAAAATAAAGGAAAAACAAAAAGGTAACAAGTTAGTAAAGGTTTTGAAGTGTTGCAGTATTTAAACACATGTTGAGGGAACGTAAATTCACGTCCTAATTTGGGAGTCTCATTGTGCCCGAGGTAGGCCTAGCGACAAATAGATTTGGATAACTTTAGATGCTAACAAATGCCTCATTTGATAATATGAAAAATAGACGTATCCCAAAATGACACAAAGATAATAGAAAAAGTAAGTCACTACTGGCACTTGGCCTTATTACATTTTAGGAAAGCAAATAAATGTAGCCTATTTTGTCCCAGAAGGACCTTCCCCAGATTCGATCTTCCTCACTCCATCGTACAGGTCCCCTAGCTCACGTAGATCCAACAACAAGTAGGCTCTGGCCAGATGTCCTCATTCAGTTCCTTCAGCGTTCTGGAAAACCTCAATCCTCTTTATGACTTTACCCTCCATCTCCACTATTCCTTGCTCCAGATACTCCAACTTCCTGTTGGAAGTGACTGTCATTTCTTTCCATTCTTCGATCAACCTCACATTCCTCTCATGTATTTTCCGGTGCTCATTCTCAGAGTCGTGGACCCTTTTGCATAGCCTGTTGTATTTGACTTGAGCTTCTGCTTCTTCATCTATGATTTTATTCACTCGACCAGCTCCTGGCCTCACCATTCCCTATAGATTGTCTTCTAGCCATACCGGGTAGAGAGGTTCGCACCCTGCATGATACCTGTCAAGCTCAATGGTGTTCTTTTCCACAATGATTTTCTAGTGCCACGTGCTAGGCTTGGAACTTGTAAGGGATGTCGTCGTCTAGAAAGTCTACTCTGAAATGACTTATCTTGGAAACCCTTGGTACAACCTGTTTCCTGCCTGCTTGCCTCATAACTCGAATAGGGACATAAGGGTATATTCCTCTTAACCCAATCAGCACCAAGTGTGAAGCATCCCTGGATCTGATGATAAACTCGTCTGTTGGGAACCATTCAAACATCCATTGCACTTGTTCCTTGGTTAGATTGTCGAAGAACTATACCCACTCTTTGTCACTTTCTGGCTGAGCAAACCTGTCTGGAATGTAGGTCATCTGCTTGGGGTGACTGAAGGCAATATGATCATTCCAAGCCCTTTGCAGAAATTCTTGGCGATACTGGCCCCTTTGAAGATGTTCTAATAACCACAGCTACAACAACAGGTTACAACCCTCGAAATGCTTGACCCCTCTTTGACAGTGCTCCAGAGCCCTGTAGATGTAGGTTATGATCATGGGGACTATGGTGTATGTCTGTCCATTGATCTCTTCCATCAAAGTCTTAGCAACCATAGCCAACCTAGTGTGGATTCTTTCCCTTTTTATTAGGAATACTATCAGGTCCAAGAAGCACACGATGAACACGAACACTCTGCGGTGGATATGGCCTAGAGAAGTGATAGAAAGCTCGTCATGGAAGGTGCAGTATGACTTTCTATGGCCATGTCTCTCATACAGATATTCGAAGGGTATGTAGCATTCCTTTTTTTTGTCAATCCGCTAAGCAAGCGCCTAAGGTTAGTTTTTATATTAATAAATAAACACAAAAATAATTACATTATCCGGAGGTCCTACGAAATGAAAGAAAATAAAAATTTGACAGTTACATTCATCCTATTACCAAAGTAAAGCTCAACATTGGCATCACAAAATGCATACTACAATTAAAAATTTGATGTCAAGCCTTGTAATTGTACACTAGCTCCATACTTGCTCTACCATGCACGTGCAATGTCACATTTCCTTCCTCAAGGGAATGAGAACAATGTGCTAATACCACTCATAGAGGTCGTATTGAGTGGCGTCGCATTATTACATGGCTGCGTCAATTGTACCATTTGCAAGAGTCGCCCAGGTCCTTTAAGAGTTCATTGGCATAGTCTAATTTACTTGCATTATGCAATAGCATGTTCACCGGCTGCCGAGCATGTCCAAATATTTTCCATGTCACATGTCACTCGATCGTTTATAATTGAAAACCCAAATGTTCCATAGCTATTCACGATCTCGCAATGTGCGACCATTAACATCATTAGCTGATCCCGAGTGCGTATGTAGGATTCCTTTAGGCATCCCAAATTAGCATTTTTTTTCAGCCCCACCATCTTTAAAAATCCTTTACCAGTACGGTTCTCTGGCACTAATAACCCAGCAAGTCCCCTAATTTCTTCTAAATGTGGCATCATTTCTATATCTCCAAAACGAAAGACAACCCTTTCACTATCCCAGAACAAAGAGGCAGCCTCGATCAACCTATTGTTTGGCTCAATGTCTAGTAGGGAAGGTAAATTACCCAAGTGCTTTCGTACGTGTTTCTTGTCACTTGAGGAAAGGTCACCCCGCCAATCTTGTAGAAATGGTGGAATGTTGCTAACCATACCAAATCTGGTGGCCTCGTTTCTCATTTTCTGCAAAACAAAAAGGTTAGTCCCTTCTTCCCCACCAGACGTGACTATTTGTACATTCATGATTAGCATATTAGCTTTTATTTCTCCAAATTAATGCACAGAATGTGGTTGTGTCCATTGGAATTTTGGAAACCCCGGTGGCTTTTTGGATAAGGCTTGTCTTAAAGGATTATTATGTGGAAATCTAACTAGGTTTGACCATGATGCATGCACAATTTCAATCAGAGTAAGGTTACTATGATGGTCTATATTGGTACCCTCAAGCAGACAACTTGAGGGGGAAAGGCACGGAACCATCGAATGCACCGCTGATCGACTAGTTTTACCGTAAATAAGCCTTTCTGAATCTAAGCGTAATAAATTGGAAGAACGCAACCACTCATCAAACGTTGCTATAGGATTTTGATACACACGAGTAGAATATAATGTGGAGTATATGCAATAATAGTAGTATGTTGTCAAGTATTTGCAACTAAGAAAATAATAAATGCAGTATTTAAATAATTGAAAGACAGTTACAGAAGAAGAAAAAAAAGAGACAAGTCAGTTTCAGGGAAATAAAGAAGTCATAAATGCTTAAAAAATAAATAGTTAAATTCAAGTAAGGGAAAAGGGTACGTGGGATAAATCATGCTTAAACTAATTCATAAAAAAAATAAGTTCATTATTATTAAAGGTTAAAAGTATCCCCAGCAGAGTCGCCATGTTGTCGCGCCCCCTTTTTTTCTCCTCACGGAGAACGTCTGGGTTTCGATATTTCATGGGGGAACAACTCTTTTCCTTTTGGGAATTGGGTATTTGAAGAGTCTCCACCTAATGGATTATGGTGCGTTAGGGCACCTTGAGAAATTAACTCATGGACTAGTTTGCATTACCAGTGATTAGGGTAAGGGTTCGAAATAACCTTGAGGGGAAGGTGTTTGGCACCCCACGCGGTCCACAATAGTGGATCCTGGTCGAACTTAAACTCATGTGAATTAATCATTTTAATAGATAACCAATTTTAACACGTACCTGCAAGTAAAGTCATGTTTTGACATTCTAAGCACATGTATGATTCAGGTAATGAAACAAGGGAAAAGGTTTGAACAAGTTGCACATATATATAAAAAGGTAAATTCATTTAAACAACAGGAGTTACGAAAGAGTGGTCCTAGGTTGGTTAGCCTACAGGATCATACCCACACAATGCCCGGTAATCACTCCTCAATGAGGGGCTACACGTGACATTAGCGCGTACTCATCATATCCTTACTACCCAATTCCCTCCCCTTGGTCATAGCCTAAAGCGTTCTAGCAACCTTGAAAGATATCATATACGTGCTCTACCCATCCCTTCCTTGTGGCCCTGGAGGTATTTAGGACCTCTAAGTTAGGTAGTTCTATACCATCCTAAGGTGTTTAAAGGAGAAAATTCTAAGCGTCAACCAAAACAATTAGGACTGCATTTAAAGGGGGAACAATCAAAAGGCTCACATTTAACCTCCACAAGCAGAACAAATAAGTGCATGTGTCAAACAACCGTTTTAGGTATTTATGGAAAACCCTTAGAACATGATATCTAGACGAGCAGAGAGTATACATTATTGAATTAGGACCAAAGTTTCAAAGACCTATTCAGCTTGCCTACTGATTTTATACATGTTGAATGTGAGCAGTTTCAAATAACAAAGCACAATTTTATAGTTGCAGGATTTTATTCGCCCTATAGGCTTGCCTAGGAGTATAAGAGTGATGTCCTATGAGTATGGTATCTATTATTGATCCGGATTGCAGTAAAATAGTAAACGGTTTTTAAACAGACAACTTGAGATCCTATAAGCATGATTTCTAGCAATATTAATTGAGGCAGCGTTTGGAAACTTATTTAAAAAGCGGACATATTAGTTAATTAAACCGATTCAGAATAAACAAGCATGAATTAAACTATTTTTCTAAATTAAGTCCTATAGGCATGGCTTATGATTTGTGGAAGTAAACCAAACATAACTCATCTAAACCAAAGTAGATCCTATAGGCATGTTATCTAACAAACACGTTTGAATTGAAATGGACCCTATAGGCATGGTATATACCCAATTTTACTCACAATATATGACTACCCACCCCTTTTCACTAATCACCCCAATGTTTGTTTATAATTAATATTATAGGCTAGGACCTCAATTAATATAATTAATATTATCCAAGACTCCAGTAGTATCAAATTCCCAAAGTTCCATAGCCAATTTCATGTCTAGTTGTGTTAGAGTTCCCTAAGGACCTCAAGGATCCCAGGCAGTGCCCACATCCAGACCTTTATCAAATAATAACTGATTTAGGTGTAGTGTGGAAATGCCAGCCCTGACATGCCAGAGTTCAGAGAGATCTCTAGGGTCTCAAGGCAGTACACATATCAGAGGGGCGGGACCTAGTGTTCTAGGAGTAAGTAAAAGTGCATAATGGTTTTAAAGAGTTTAATAGGCAGCATAAAGAAAGGTCTTAGGATTGAAAAGAATTTATAAAAACCCAGTACTAATTTAGTGATAAAACAGTTTGAGGAAAGTATGAAAAAGAGTCTACAATCAGGACACAATTCATAGAACAAACAAGCTTTAGGAACAACTTTCACACAAGGGGAAGAGGGTTGGGAACATAGAGAGTACTCCTTAATGGAGCACACAAACGACATGATACATAGAGTTTTGAGTGGTTCTATAGAACCAGTAGGTTAGATAGAATGCATGTCATGCAACAGAAACATTTTGAAGACAGATAAACACAGCTAGAGTTACTCTAAGGAGATTAGATAACTTAGCAAAAGTGAGGCAGAACAGGCAAGGACTTATGCTAGGCACGTATAAACAAGTGAAGGCATGCTAATTTCACAAAAGCAGGGTTCATGCTAGGTAAATAGTAGTCAGTCTAACAGGTTTAGTTACATATGTAGATATGTTAAACAAGATAGAAAACAAGCAAGTAAAGTGAAAACACACTAATCATCGGTTTGAATAGGCAGTATTAGGCATGTTGAGTAAGCAATAAACAGAAGCAAGAATGGACTCAAGCCATATGAACTAAATTAGTATGTAAACACATAGGTTTTGATTCTTAGAAATTAATCAGAAGCATACATAGTTAAAGAAAACACAAGATGTGAGAAAGGTATTGTGCAATTTCTATCCTTGGCTTGCAGCCGGCTAGAATAACAGAGATCACAAGTAGCAAAGAGAGAAGAGAGAGCCTTTTTAAAGTGTAAAAGTGGTAGTTTTTGAGCTATTGTTCGTGTCAGAAGTGACAATATGAGGGAGTTTATATAGTATTCAAGAGTTAAACAAAATAAGACCGGGGAGCAATTATGTAGTAATTAGAGAAATTCACAAAATTAATCACACACGTAAAATTAGTAAGTTTTCCCCTTAACTAAGGGATAATCAATCAACTGTAAAAGCACGACAGGTATTTAAGGAAGGGAATAAAGTAAGACTTGGGTATAGAGTAGGTAATTAGGGGTGAATGAACGAGAGTTCAATTAAGGAAATAATTGAAAAGAATAAGAAAATAACAAATAAGGTAAGAGAAAACTAATTACGGCAAGAAGTTCAATCAAACCGAGTAGAGCAGTAAGAATACAAGGTTTTGTTAAGGAAAAGAGTTCAAATCAAACCAAAATAAGAACTTCAGAATAATCAAGGGTTCAATTAAGGAGAAAATCATGTAAAGAGTCAACAAATATCGCGGACAATTTAAGTAAAGCAAGAAAAGAATATTCAGAATGAACATAGACATATCGAATCAGTAGAAAAGTTGAACCAAGAACTTAGTAGAGGCATATTAGGATAAGAAAATCATGAGACATCTAAATGGCTAAAGAAAAATCACAAGAACCAAGGCAAGAACAAAGTCAGTTCACAAGCACTCAGAAACCAAACAAAGAATGTCAAAAAATTAGGGGTTTTAGTATAAACAAGTTAAGGCTAGGGAAACCTTACGAAATCAGTTAAAACATATAAAAACAGAAAATTAATCACTCAAACTTATCAAATGTTTTGGAAAAAGAAAATTTCAGAATGAAAATTAGACGAATCTTGTAAAAATCAAAAGATTCTTGTAAAACTCATACGAAATAGGTCCAAACCATCTCAGATCTATATAGAATAAAGTAATTAGGGTTTCGAGAAGAACAATTACAGAGATGGAGAAGCAAGCTTAGAAACCCATAGATTCATGACGATATAGGAAGATTTTACTCGGAACCAATTCGGAACAGCCTGAAATAGGCGAAAAATGGCCATAGATGCAAGTAAACTAACCCTGGTCCCTTGAGGACCTTGTAGATGGTGGTACCAGTACAAGTGAGGCCATTAGAGGCTTGGGGGTAGTGAAAACCCACCATAGATGGCCATAGATGAGTGATGGCGAGGTCCGATTAGGGTTAGGAATTGAGAGCTTTTGGAGAGGAAAGGGATTTTAGGGCAGTGATTGGTGAGAAATGAGAGGGTTTGGGGGTCGTTTGGAACTAAAATGGAAGAGGTTAATTATGGCTGTTGATCTATATGATCAACGGTCGAGATTGAATGAGATTGGGGCCGGGTCGGGCATTAAGGTTTGGGCTGGGTAGGTTAAGGTTATAATTGGGCTGGGTATTGGGTCAAATTAGGACCAGAATTGAAAATAAAAATAGGGCCAAATTTTAAATAGCTAATTTTAATAACTAAATAATTTATAAAAAATAATAAATGAGTACCAAAAAATATCTTTGTGCACTAAAATAATTTAAATATTTATTTAACATTTTAAAATTTTAAAAGATCATTTTATGCATGAGTAATGTAATTATACATTAGTATGGGCTATTATTGCAAAGATGTGCAATTTAGCCTAAAAATGTAAATGTAATTATAAAAATGCACTAAAAATATTTAAACACTATGTTGGCATAAATAATGAATTTAGATGTCTAAATCATCGTAAAAATAATTTGAAGAATAATTATTGTATATATATAATAAAAAGAGAAGAAATAAATTGATTTGGAGCTTTTAAAACTATAGAAAAATTATAAAAATACTTATGCATGCTTATAACTACAATGTACTATTTTGAAAGCATATATATTAAAAATATGTGAGGAAAAATTAGGTATTTGTCTCTCTTTACCCGGGAAGGATGAAAGAGTTTTCGGGTAAAGAAATGATGGCTAATTTTGACCGAATGGGATGCTTTGAAAGATAGAGGTCAGACTTCGGTCTTGAGTTGCCTACATATCCCTGGTTGTACAGAAATCAGGCCATGTGTAGTTCTAGATTCATCGGTGGAATATACCGATGAAGTTATTGCAAGAACGGACACGAGATGCAAGAGCGTTATGGTAAACGATTAAGCTTGAGATAGTTAGAAGGAACAGGAGCGAGGTCACTCCTACTATGATAGAGGTTACTTGTTGGTAATCTGTAGATAAAGAGATGCTACTGTGACGACCCGACCCGTCGTCTCAGGTATTACCGTCCTGTTTTCCCCATATTGTGTTGCTTTATATTTCATTATCGGTATTGGGTGCGTTAGAATTTAATTGGAGTAATGTTGATAAGAAATGAGACACTTAGTCTCTTTTAAGAAGACTTAAATTGGAAAAGTCAACTGGATATTGACTTATAAGTTAGAGGGCTCGGAAATTAATTTTGATGATTTAGTTAGCTCCGAGTGATGATTTAAGTCTTAGGAGCGCAATCTGGAGTAATTTTGGAGGTCCGGTAAAGAAGTTAGCCTATTTTGGCGAAGTTAGTATTTTGGCGGGTTCCGGTTGATAGGTGATATTTTGATCCGGGAGTCGTAATGGAATTCTGAGAGTTTCAATAGCTTCGTTATGTGATTTTAGACTTGTCTGCAAAATTTCAGGTCATTCGGACGTCGTTTGGTTTGGTTTCGGATCGAATGTGAGTTTTGGAAGAATTTGATAAATTTAGGCTCGAATCCATGGTAATTTAATGGTTTTAGTGTTGTTGAATGTGTTTTGACGATTGGAGCAAGTTTGAATGACGTTATAGGAAGTGTTGGTACAATTGGTTTGAAGTCCCGAGAATTCGGGTGAGTTCCGGGTAGGTTCGGGGATGTTTTAAGCCGAAAATCACAGTTGTAGAAGGTCAGATGGGTTGCAGGCCTCGGAACCCACCCGCGCGGACAACATAAAAATGAAGTGCGTCCGCGGTGAGTTCTTTGCAGACCGCACACAAATGGGCATGGCCGCAATAGGCGTCGCGCGGACCGCGCAAAAAGGGGCGCGTCCGCAATGACCCCTGCCCGCTGGCCCTACTTCGGAAGCTCATATCTTTTTATATTCAAGGAATTTGGAGGTGATTCAAAAACAAAAGTTGTAGCCCTTCGTATCTAGTTTCCAGAAAGCTAAAGGAGTCATAATTTGGACATCTGTAGTAAAACGTATGGCCAAAATACTGAAGCCTGTCACTGCAGTCAAAGCTGCACGGCCGAGGCCATTTTTGTGCGGACCGCACTTCCTGGGCACGGACCGCGGTCATTTTTGTGCGGCCGCACATGCTGAAATCTAGGACTACTTCTATAAATCAGAGGTTTTGGGTTTTATTTGATTTTTGGACCTAGAGAGCTCGGATTTTGGCGATTTTTTGAAGGTTTTTCAAGAAATTCATCGGGGTAAGTAATTCTAACTCAGATTTGGTTA
>MU686422.1:93645-134518 GCA_026770625.1 Nicotiana glauca
ATCTTCGGATGATTAGGGAAAAGGGATATTGCTAAGTGGAAATGATTTGATGAGAGTATATGTCCCAGAAAAAGATAATGTGATTAAACTGGTTATATTTTAGTAGTATTGCGGCATGTTCTTGTTGGTTCCATTAGTGGCATTCGGGTTTGCTTGGTAGCACAAGTAAATATCGAGCATCTGTTATGGAATGAATGAGTATTGCATGCTAGAAACTGGGATCAGGTATGATGATTGTGCGCTGTATGGAGTTGGAGACCTGAGTTCTCATATTCTAGCTGAATGGTTGTGTTCCACAGACCAACGGACGGCTGGGAAGGATTGCTTTTCTTAACTTGGCCTTTATGGCGGATGTCAGTATAACGGTTTCTACCGTTGAGTCGGTTCCGATATTGGGGGGCTTTTCGGATGCGTTCCTTGTGGTCGGGCATGCCGCCGGACGAAATTGTGGATTTTGGTATTTATTTGATGTCGGACACCGTATCGTACAACTCTGTCATGAGTTATAGTAGTGGAAGAAACAGTTCCAGGCTCCTTCGTATTGAGTTCATTGGCAGGACGATGTGGCTACGTATTCAGATTTAGATGGCTTTGTTGGCCCCGATATATTGTTGAGGGATAGGTTGAATCTGTCGTTATTGAGCTTTTTAGTGCTCTGGGGAGGTCTATGAATTGCTTTGGTTTCAGACATCAATATGTGCGTGGCTGTCTATTTTGAGCATGGTGACTTGAGGTGTTTCATGTGTAACAATATTTGGATAGGATCGTGCGTTGTGGCGAGGCCACAAGAAGTTATGACCTCGCAAGGAGTATTCAGGTACTTTATTTCTATGATGTGAGACAGGGTCTCAGCTTTGTGTTGTAATGGTACTGTTGAGCTTGGGGTACAACTCTTTTTTTTGAGTCATTCATTATAATTTGAGTATGTTCAGACCGCTCGTCACTGGTGCGTGGATTATGCAAGTTGTGGTTTAGTCCTGTGATGAGGTGCCATATCACCAGAGTGGTGGGTTGAATTCGAGAACATTGTTGGAGTCATTAATGATTGCGAATAGATGTGATTTCGGCTGATTAGAGAGTTCATATCGAGGTTTGGCTCGAAAATCTGTAGTGACATTAGTCAATAGGGAAATAGCTTTGTGTATGGGTGACCTGAGGAATGGATACGGTTATCGCGTGTTTTATTTACCGTTGGCAGTATATGAAAGTGTTGGAATAAGACTTTAGCTAATAAAAGGTTTTTCTATCGATATTTGGTTGTCGTGGGTAGCTGTTGGGAATGGAAGTTATCGCTGCATGTGTTCGAGTTATGAGGTATATCATATGATTGCAGCCGAGGTTGCAGGTATGGGTNCTGTGTTGTCGGACCTATATGAGATAGGGTGACGTGAGATCACCCCGGGTATATGCTTGGTAAAATTATTCAGCTACTGGTGAACTTCTAGAACAACTCTGGGTCCGCTCGAGGACGAGCGTTTGTTTAAGTTGGGGAGAATGTGACGACCCGACCCGTCGTCTCAGGTATTACCGCCCTGTTTCCCCCTTATTGTGTTGCTTTATGTCCCATCATCGGTATTGGGTGCGTTAGAATTTAATTGGAGTAATTTTGATAAGAAATGAGACACTTAGTCTCTTTTAAGAAGACTTAAATTGGAAAAGTCAACTGGATGTTGACTTATAAGTTAGAGGGCTCGGAAATTAATTTTGATGATTCGGTTAGCTCCGGGTGATGATTTAAGGCTTAGGAGCGCAATCTGGAGTAATTTTGGAGGTCCGGTAAAGAAGTTAGCCTATTTTGGCGAAGTTAGTATTTTGGCGGGTTCCGGTTGATAGGTGATATTTTGATCCGGCAGTCGTAATGGAATTCCGAGAGTTTCAGTAGCTTCGTTATGTGATTTTAGACTTATCTGCAAAATTTCAGGTCATTCGGACGTCGTTTGGTTTGGTTTCGGATCGAATGTGAGTTTTGGAAGAATTTGATAAATTTAGGCTCGAATCCGTGGTAATTTAATGGTTTTAGTTTTGTTGAATGTGTTTTGACGATTGGAGCAAGTTTGAATGATGTTATAGGAAGTGTTGGTACAATTGGTTTGAAGTCCCGAGAATTCGTGTGAGTTCCGGGTAGGTTCCGGGATGTTTTAAGCCGAAAATCACAGTTGTACAAGGTCAGATGGGTTGCAGGCCTCGGAACCCACCCGCGCGGACTGCACAAAAATGAAGTGCGTCCGCGGTGAGTTCTGTGCGGACCGCACACAAATGGGCACAGCCGCAAAAGGCGTAGCGCGGACCGCGGTAAAAGAGGCGCGGCCGCAATGACCCCTGCCCACTAGCCCTACTTCGGAAGCTCATATCTTTTTATATACAAGGAATTTGGAGGTGATTCAAAAACAAAAGTTGTATCCCTTCGTATCTAGTTTCAGAAAGCTAAAGAAGTCGTAATTTGGACATCTGTAGCAAAAGTTATGGAAAAAATACTGAAGCATGTCACTGCAGTCAAAGCTGTGCGGCCGAGGCCATTTTTTTGCGGACCGCACTTCCTGGGCGCGGACCGCGGTCATTTTTATGCGGCCGCACATGCTGAAATCTGGGGCTACTTCTATAAATCCAAGGTTTTGGGTTTTATTTGATTTTTAGACCTAGAGAGCTCGGATTTGTGCGATTTTTCAAAGGTTTTTCAATAAATTCATTGGGGTAAGTAATTCTAACGCAGATTTGGTTAAATTACACGAATATATCATTGAACCCATCATTTAATTTGTGATTTGTGATGGAATTTGGGAAGAAAATTGGTGAAATCTCCCAAAATGTAAAATGATGATTTGAAGGACCAAACGATATCGGAATTGGGAGTTTTTAGTATGTACGACTCGTGGCGAGACGAGGATTCCGAAAATGTGAATTTTGAAATTTTTCGGGATGTGGGCCCGGGGCTCGGGTTTTGCCAATTTCGTGTTTTTGAGTATTTTTTGAGTTCTTTCTATTGGGTTATGTCCCATTAACATATTATGATGTATTACTTATAATTTACAATAGATTGGACGCGCGTGGAGGTCAGTTTGAGGCGCAAAGGCATCGCGGGCTAGAATTCTCGCCGGTTCGAAGTGGGTAATATTTTTAAAAGATGTACTGAGGGTTTGAAACCCCAGACTTGCACATCATAGTGCTGTATTGAGGTGACTTGCACGTCGGATAATGGGCGTGGGGTAGAGCACCATTGGGGATTGTGACTTGGTCCGTCCCGCTTAAGAAAAACACTACCTAAATTGCTTGGAGTTGAATTGACACCCTAATAAAGATATTAATTATTATGAACTGGATTGATTATCATGTTTTGGGCTTCGTGTCGAATATTTGAATCCTTCAGGGATTGGTATCACTGTCTTGGCAATACTGTGCATATTTTCATCTCAGTCTAAGGTTTTAAAATGGTATCCTGCGAACTCAGCCATCTTTCTAAGATTTGAAAACTTAACTGATGTTTAACTGATATTTTAGCTGAAAAATTGCTATGTGATTTATGCCCAAGAGGCTTATGTGCATTCATGACTATTCATGGATCGTGATGCACGCCGCAGCGGGAGTGATATTGATATTGCGCTTGGGCTGTAGGAGCCCCTTCGGAGTCTGAACCCCCACAGTGAGCGCCGGGCGCCCAAATGGATCGGACTGCACGCCGCAGTGGTCATGTGCATTGCATTGCATTCATACATGGGTTGCTGTTTGTACTACGTGGCATGACATTTAGCACTCATATATATTATTGGCATACATGTATTACTTGCCTTGTTGACCAGATACCCTGGTGTAAATTGTTAAAGGAGTGTTGTGCCCGATGGGCTGATTAGTGTGCGGACTTGCACTATTTAATGTCGGATTTATGTATTTAACTGTTAATAAGGAAAGAAAGAGATGTTTTCAAAAGAGGTTTTAAACTGAGCCAGATGTTTTATAAAGGATTTTTATGGAACTACTGCTGTCTAATAAGTGTTGTACCGTATTTTATAGCATGAGGTAGTGCTCTTACGTGGTTTCTTTCTTCTCAGCATTATTTACTCTTATTACCGCTGAGTTGGAAGTACTCACTTTACTCCCTGCACCATGTGTGCAGATTCAGGTATTTTGGGAGCTTAGCTGAGCCAGTTGCTGCCTCAGAGTTTTATCAGAGTTATCGAGGTAGCTGCCTGACGTCCGCAGGACCCGACTCCTTCCCTATTTATTTATTATTTTCCGCAGTTTTGATCATTTGTGGTATGGAGTTTTATTACTCTGCATTGTTAGAGGCTCTAGACTCATGACACCTATATCTTTGGGAGGCTATTCATTATGATTTTTCTTTAAATGATATTCAAATAGTTGATTTTGAGCTTCATGCTCGGGTTGAGTGAGAAAATGGTCGGGCTTGCCTAGCAGTCCTGTTGGGCGCCATCACGACCGGGATTTGGGGTCGTGACAGCTACAGACATCGATTTGTATGGAAATTTAAACATGATGCAGATTCCCTTTGGACCATGAAAGTTGTCTTTGGATGGTTAAGGATGACGTCCTCAGACCATGATGTCCTGGGCCATGAATTGTTTAGTGAGGGATTCGCATGCCATGAAATGGTGATCTCGGGCTATGCATGGTGTCTTCCGGCTATGAGGATGATGCTTTTAAGACTATAACGCCTTCGGATATATTGGCGATATTTCATCTCATGAGGTGCAGTAATATGATGTTAACAAGACAAGGCTTAGTCCTGTGAAATGAAGGGTTGAGCTTAGCCCGATTGAAAAACAAATAGATAGTGCCGGAAAAGAGCGATATTCATGCGAGAAAGGACAATGCTTAGTCCCATGCAAATGCTGAGGCATGGATTAACCTCATGCAATGGGGAGGCAAGGATTAGCCTCATGTAGATAGTGGGCAGGGATTAGCCTCATGCAAATAGGGAGGCAAGGATTAGCCTCATGAAGATAGGGAGGCTGGGATTAGCCTCATGCAAATAGGGAGGCAAGGATTAGCCTCATGCAAATGAGGAGGCAAGGATTAGCCTCATGCAGATAGGGAGGCAAGGATTAGCCTCATGCAAGTGTGGAGGTAGGGATTAGCCTCATGCAAGTGTGGAGGCAGGGATTAGCCTCATGCAAATATGGAGGTAGGGATTAGCCTCACAAAGATAGAGAGGTAGGGTTAGCCTCATGCAAATGAGGAGGCAAGGATTAGTCTTATGCAGATAGGGAGTCCGGGATTAGACTCATGCAAATGGGTAGGCAAGGATTATCCTCATGCAGATAGGGAGGCAGGGAGTAGCCTCGTACAACTGGGGAGGCAGGGATTAGCCTCATGCAAATGGGGAGGCAAGGATTACCTCATGCAGGATATGGAGGCAAGGATTAGCCTTATGCAAATATGGAGGCAGGGATTAGCCTCATGCAAATATGGGGAGGCAAGGATTATCCTCATGCAGGTAGGGAGGCAAGGATTAGCTTCATGCAAAGAGCGAGTAGCAAATAAGAGTAGCATATGTCTTAGCTGGAGATATATTCGGTGTTTGATCGACTGATTGATAGTGATCTTGTTACGTGTATATATTTGCGGACACTATTGCTATGTTAGATGTACCCGCGTTAAAAAAAATTGTAAGTTTTGTGAGGGGGAGGTTGGGTCTTGCTTCTGCCCACTAGCCTTGCTTTGCTCCGTTTTGGAGGCCCTTTTTCTAGTTCCCTAGGTAACACCTGACTGCTATGGGAATAGAGTTTTCGAAAATATGTAATTATTGATAAAAATAGAGTTATTTAGAAACATATTTATATATCAAGTAATTTGGATGAACTAGTGATTGTATCACATTTCAGAGACACTGCAACTTTCTTATGTTAGAATTTTAAGGGTCCTCCTCAAAATTCTGCTCTAGTTTGGTAGATGACCCTTAGGTCGTTTGCGAGTAACGAGTATTGTTGAACTTTTTTTTGAATTTTGAGAATCCTTCTCAAAATTCTTCCCCAGTTTCTTAATCGATTTCTGACTGTCTGACATATGTTGGCGTTGGCTGGACTTACTCCGGAATTTTGAGTGTCCTCCTCAAAATTCTTCCCTAGTTTCTGATCCTGGGGGGAAATGGAAATTTTATTATGATATGACCGAACCCATAAGGCTGCCTACGTATCCCTCTTAAACGGGAATCAAGTCAAGTGTAGTTCAATTACATCAGATGAGTAAATGTAAATAGTCTAAGAATAATATCTTTTTGACTGCATCTGAATTGATTGGTTTTGGCCAAATTTCTCCGTCCATTTTTGCAAGAATGAGTGTTCCTCCTGTCAGTACCCTGTGAACCATGTAAGGACCTTGATAGTTGGGAGAGAATTTCCCTTTGGCTTCATTTTGTGTGGGAAGATCCTTTTCAGCACCAACTGTCCTGGTGCAAGTTGTTTTGGTTTGACCCTTTTGTTGAAAGCTCTGGACATTCAATTTTGATAAAGCTTACCATAACATACTACGTTAATTCTCTTTCCATCAATAAGGGCCAATTGTTCATAGCGGCTCCTTATCCATTCTGCATCGCTGAATTCAGCTTCCTGTATGATTCTTAAAGAAGGAATCTCCACCTCGGCTGGGATGACAGCTTCGCTACCATAAACCAGCATGTAGGGAGTTGTTCCGATTGATGTGTGAACTGTAGTGTGGTACCCCAACAGAGAAAAAGGTAGCTTCTCGTGCCATTGTTTGTGTTTTTCAACCAACTTCCTTAGTATCTTCTTGATGTTTTTGTTGGAAGCTTCCACAACTCCATTCATATAAGGTCTATAGGCTGTGGAATTCTTGTGCTTGATTTTGAAAGATTCACACATGGCTTTCATCAGATCACTGTTGAGGTTGGCGGCATTATCAGTAACAATAGACTCGGGAATTCTGAATCAAAAATTAATAGGATCTTTGACAAATTCTACGACGGCTTTCTTGGTTATCGCTTTGTATAATGTAGCTACCAGAATAAACTTGTGCCCATTTGAAGCAATGGGCTCGATAAGACCGATGATATCCATTCCCCATGCGGTGAACGACCAAGGTGAGCTTGTAGCATTGAGTTCATTCGGTGGCACCTTAATCATATCAGCATGCACTTGACAGTGGTAGCATTTTCGGACACACTGGTCGCAGTCGGTCTCCATGGTCATCCAAAAGTAACCGGCCCTGAGTATCTTCTTGGCCAAGACAAAACCATTCATATGCGGGCCACAGGTCCCAGTATGTATCTCCTCAAGCAGTTTAGAAGCTTCTTTTGTGTCGACACATCTTAGCAATCCTAAAGCAGGAGTCCTTCTATACATATTTCCTCCGTTGTGGAAGAAGTGATTGGAAAATCTCTGAAGTGTGCGTTTCTGAGTGTGGTTTGCATGCTCAGGATATTCTTGTTTCGCAAAATACTCCTTGATGTCGTGGAATCAAGGTTTTCCATCTATTTCTTCCTCAACATGAGCATAATAAGCCGGTTGATTGTGGACCTTTACTGGGATGGGATCAATGAAATTCTTATATGGATGTTGTATCATGGATGACAAAGTGGCCAATGCATCGGCAAACTCATTTTGAATTCTGGGCACATGTCAAAATTCTATTTTGGTGAACCTCTTTCTCAATTCCTGCACATGGTGCAGATATGGCAATATCTTGGAATTCTTGGTGGCCCACTTTCCTTGTATAAGTTTGCCTTCAGAGTTGGCTCGGGTAAACTCCTCGGCTTCATGGTGTCAAATCGGGGTATCGAGATTACCCCCGATAAAATCAAGGCCATCGAAGATATCAAGGTTGTGGATAGCATTAAAGTGAAAAGGCTAACATCGCAAATAGATCATTTGGGTCGGTTCATTTCGAGGTCATCAGATCGAAGTCACCGTTTCTTTTCCTTGCTCAAAAAGAAAAATGATTTTGCATGGACCCCGAAATACCAACGAGCCCTGGAGGAACTTAAGCGATACCTATCGAGCCTGCCTCAACTTTATACCCTGAAGGTAGACGAAAAGCTTTACCTATATTTGGCAGTGTCAAAGATAGCGGTAAGTAGGGTACTAGTTCGATAAGAGCAAGGTACGCAATTTCCTATTTATTACGTGAGCCAAACTTTAGGAGATGCTGAAACAAGGTACCCTCATTTAGAAAAATTAGCACTTGCATTAATAAACGCATCTCGAAAGCTAAATCCATACTTTCAATGTCACCCTATATGTGTATTAACAACTTACCCTCTTCGAAATGTTTTGCATAAGCCCGAGCTATCGGGCCACGTCGAGCTTAGCGATTATGATATCGTATATCAATCCCAAACGACCATCAAGTCTCAGATCCTAGCTGACTTCGTGGCAGATTTTACGCTAGCCCTCATACCTAAAGTGGAGAAAGAACTCCTGCTAAGTTCGGGTACAACATCGGGGGTATGGACCCTTTTCACATACGGTGCCTCGAATGTGAAGGGGTCCGGTCTTGGCATTGTCTTGAAGCCACCCACGGGTGATACCATTAGAAAATCTATTAAAACTTCTAGACTAACTAACAATGAGTCCGAGTATGAGCATGATTGTAGGTTTCGAGCGAGCTTAAAGCTTGGGATCATAGGTCATCGAGGCCAAGTGCGATTCTCTATTTGTGGTAAACTAAGTTAATAAAAATTTTGAGGTTTGAGAGGATAGAATGCAGTGGAATTTGGATAAGATACATGTAACTTTGCACCGATTCAAATAATGGACTCTGAATCATGTGCCTCGAGAAAAAAATAGCGAGGCCGATGCACTTGCTAACCTAGGATCCTCGATCGAAGAAGATGACATTGTCTCGGGGACTGTCGTCTAATTATCGAAGTCTGTGGTTGAAGAGGACCACACCGAGATAAATTCAATAAGTTTAACATGGAACTGGAGGAATAAGTATATCGACTACCTGAAGAATGGGAAACTCCTACCGGACCATAAAGAATCGAGGGCCCTACAAACCAAAGCTTCTAGGTTTGCATTAGATAAAGATGGAACATTTTACAGAAGACCGTTCGATGGGCCATTAGCGGTATGTTTGGGGCCAGGGGACACCGATTATGTTCTTCGATAAATCCACGATGGCACTTGTGGGAATCACTCCGGCACCGAGTCTTTGGTTCACAAAATTATCAGAGCAGGTTACTACTGGATGGCATGGAAAAAAATACTAAGGAATTTGTTAAATATGTGATAAGTGTCAATGATTTGCACCGATGATCCATCAGCCCGAAGAACAACTCCACTCAGTCCTATCTCTGTGGCCTTTCACGAAATGGGGAATAGATATAGTTAGACCTCTACCATCAGCCCTATGTAAAGCTAAATTTATTTTATTTTATTTATGACTGATTATTTTTCTAAGTGGGTGGAAGCACAGGCCTTCGATAAGGTCATAGAAAAAGAGGTTATTGACTTCATTTGGGACCACATCATATGCCGGTTCGGCATGCCTGCCGAGATCGTAAGTGAAAATGGGAAATAATTTATCGGCATTCAGGTGAGGGAGTTCCTCGAGGCCCACAAAATAAAAAGGATTTTATCGACACCATACCATCCAACTAGAAATGGAAAGGCCGAGTCCACAAACAAAATCATAATTCAAAACCTAAAGATGAGGTTGGACGACGCAAAAGGAAAATGGAGAGAAGCTCTACACGAGGTCCTTTGGGCATATCAAACAACGTCAAAGTCCAGCATGGGGGCTACCCCGTTCTCTTTAGTGTATGGGTCCAAGGCCCTCATCCGTGTCGAAGTTGGAGAACCCAACGCCAGGTTTCAACTTGGAGGAATCAAATCACGAGGCCAAGAACACTAGCATCGAGTTGCTAGATGCGAAATGAGAAGCAACCCTTGTTCGGATGGCCGCACAAAAGCAAATGATCGAAAGGTACTACAATAGAAGGACGGATCTCCGACACTTTGGAATCGAGGACTTAGTTCTACGGAAAGTTACCATCAATACTCGAGACCCAAACGAAGGGAAGCTAGGCCCAAATTGGGAAGGACGGTAAAAAGTCCTCGGAGTGGTCGGCAAAGGATATTACAAACTTAGCACGATGGAAGGTGAACAACTGCCAAACAATTGGAACGTATCATTACTCAAACGATACTACTGCTAAGGTATGGATTTATCCTTTTTGTCCATTTTAGTTTAAAACTAACTCATTGCAGATTTTCGATCGAAGCTATCGAAGACACCCTATTCGAATACTAGGGGAGGGGGGGCATCACCCTCGGAGATCATATTTTCGAGTAAAATACTTCACGCCTGAGAGGGCCTCGATAGGAAATCTTTTTAATGGGCCAAACGGTCAAACGAACCGTGTTCGTATAGAATAGTCAAGCCTCGACGGAAACATGTACGCATGTATAATTTATTTGAAGAAGCTTCCTATTTTTATCAAAGCACTTTGTGCCTAAAATAAATTTACTATTATACGAGCTCTACACTTATAATCCTACGGGAAATGGCTCAAGAGCCAAAGTGTGATTGTTAACGCAAAATACTCGGGGACTGTCATCGACAGTAAACTCGCCCGAGCCATTGAAAACTCGGACTCATAAGACCTCAAAGAGGCATCCCCCCAAAACAAAGGCCAAGGCCAATATAATCGGGGACTAACTTTATGAACAAGTTCGAGAAGTTATCGAGGAACAAGTCCAAAAGACACACCCAAAGGCTACGGCCAAATTAAAGGCTACGACCATATTAAAGACTATGGCCATATAAAAGGTTACAACCAAAATAATGTAGCTCGGAGATGGCCGACTTCCGCCATGAATTAAAGACCTTCAAACATTTGAAAAACCAGTTAAATCAGGATACCCTCGGCAAAAGCAAAAGGGGCTTCGATAAATTTAGCCCTTGAATAATCTAAAGGCTTCGATAACATCATCCTTTGAAAAAACCTCAAGAGATATTTGATTATGTTTACACAAACAAACTATTGATAAGGTTCCGATCCATCGAACCTCCGAAACAAAAAATAAATGCTAAGGCATAATTAAAATTTTCTCTAAGTCTTTTAGCCGAAAAGAGGAAAAAGTTATATAGCCATCCTAGAGGCCGAATAGGCCCGATCTAAAGGAGGCTAAGGGCCGATATAAAAGAGCCTAAGGGCCGAAATAATAGAGTTCGAGATCCTTCTCTCAACCCCACTCCGACTCAAGAGTCCTGACATCTCGAGCTCATATCAAATAAAATTTAGCTTGAGGATTAACGACACCTTAAAGGGGTATTATATTGATCAATAAAAACCTAAGGGTTTATTATGTTCTGGGCGCAAACCAGTACTCAAAATGATCATTTGAACTATACCATCAAAATATTACACAAATGAGAACAAATTGAAACTCAAAGGTTCTTTATATTTACAAAGGATGTTTTACAAAAGGAATATTTACAACGCCCACAAGACGTCCTTACACAAAAAAAATGCTAATCTATTCCGGCGTTACGTCCCTAGAAGCAGTTTCCTCGGGGACTGGACCCTCGGAGGTCATATCTTGAGAGCCTCCTTCACCTCGGGAACATCGTCCTCACCTTCCCGCTCTCGGAGCCACTCACAAACATCTTCGTCATCTCAAGAGACGAGAAACTTGGCATCCGTTTCCTGCGCCTTTTCTTCGGCTATCTCCCCAGTGAGGTCGAACCCTCGGGTGTGTATTTCTTCGAGAGTCTCCCTCTGGGATTGCCACTAGGTCAGTTCATTGCTCCATTTTCCCCCATCGGAGACCTACCTTAGCTCCGCTTGATCAGTTGCAGCATCCCTTAAGTTCACGACAATGGTCTTATTGGCCGTGACCTTCGTCTTCTCAACCTCAGCCTTAGATTATACAACTTCAGCCCGGGCTCCAGTAAGTTCTGCCTCTAACTCCTCAATTTTCTTGCCTGGTCCAGACCCTTCTCTTTAATACCTCGAAGTTGAGTTTCGTACGAGGTCAGTTGGGTTGTAACAACTTCCTTATCGGCAGCGAGCTGATCCATGTTCTTCTTCCACCTGTGAGAATCAACTTTAACTTGATCAACCTTGCCCCGGAGCTGCCCAATCATCTCCAACTTTTACTGCAGCTAAGATATTGAAGTATTAGCCTCCGAAGTAGGGCCAAGAAGACAGTTCCCTGTTAATATCACACTTACTTGCTCGTCTAGTTCGGCCTTATTTTTCTGAGCTTTGGCTAATTTAGCTCAGAGGTCCCTGAGCTCTTCTTCCTTTTGGTTACAAAAGAGCCTCAGAGCCTTCTCCTCGCCCGAAACTTTCCTAAGCTCGACCTCACATTGGCTCAGCTCGGCCCTAAACTTGGCGATGACCTATACATGAAGTAAAGATATGTCAGTCAAAGGAGAGAAAAGAAAGAAAAATTACATCAATGAAAGTTAATATTTACTTGATAAAGGAGATGTTGAACCTCTTCAAAGATGGTGGAAGCATCATTAAGGTCGGTGGTATCTTCAATCCCAGCGTAGCAACCATGAAAGGGATTTTCCTCGAAGACCTTACTCGGATCAAGCATATGCAGAACATTAGCATCTCCGATTGCCTCTTTGGAATAAGATGGTAAAGAAAAGGAGTGGCATGTTGTCATGGCCCGAGATCTTAACTCGAGGCGTTCTGATTGGCTTCGAGAGTTTCCACACTCTTTCCTTCGAGTATACCTGTCGAAGGCGGAGGAACGATCTCAATCTCCAGGGACACGAGGACCTTTCCCGAATCCTTCTTTGAGGTTCCCTCACCACGTGATGAGGCCTCTAGTTCGGACGGTTTGGCGGCCTCGATTGGTTTCTTGGTTTGAAGCACTAACGCTGACTCTTCACCATCATTTTCCTCATCATTCGGGGAATCGTGGGCCAAATCTGCGTCCACATGATGGGGGTTTTCTAGTCTTGAGGGTCTTCAGGCTTCGAAACCCTCTTTCTTTTGTTGTCCTTCCCCGTTTTTGGAATCGAAGACTTAGTCCCTTCCCCGTGAGGCTGGCCTCATTTCGGAGACATCTCTGATGCCTGCACAATTAAACACGAATTAGTCGGCCCCACAAATATATTAGAAGTATCAAAAACTTGGAAAGTGAATTTACCATGATGTATGGACTCCCACTTGCCCCTCGATAATCACGCTATTTGCGCTCATCATAGGAGGAGGTGGCAGTTAATTTTTGGACCCAATCTTTGAGGTCAGGAACCGCGTGAGATGCCCAAGCAGTGGCTACAGAAAGGGTGAAGGCATTGTGAAACATTAAAGTTGAATATGAATAAATACTTAGAACAAGAACCCCACTTACGATTAAAGTTCCACCTCTCTGGGAACATCATTTTATCCATGGGGATAACGTCCGAAGTCCTTACTCTGACGAACCAGCTCATCCACCCTCGATCTTTGGTTTCGTATTTACTGACAAAGAAGGCTTTCATTGTTCGACGTTGCACCTTGATAAGCCCTCGAAACAGCTGGGGACGATACAATCAAATTAGGTGGCTGAGGGTGAAGTCAAATCCTCGGCCATTTCAGAAAAATAGTGCAACATGATCACAATGCGCCAAAAGAAAGGGTGAATTTGGCCGAGGGTGACTTCGTATGTTTTGCAGAACTCGATTACCACCGGATCGAGAGGACCCACTGTGAAGGGGTAAGTGTAAACATTTAAAAAACCCTCCACATGGGTAGTAATGCTTTCCTCGGGGGCCGGGATCTGAACCAAGACCTTGTTGCCCCAACCGCAGTCCCTCTCCATTGCTCAGAGGTTCTTCTCTGATATCAAACTAAGATATCGAGATGCATGATCGCATCGGCCCAGGACATCAGGAGGGTTTTCAATACCGAAGTCTTTTTTAATTATGCAAGGGCGGGTTGATTTCTTCAAGAGTTGGTGGCACCACCAGTTTGGCCAGTTGAGAGGAAGAAGAAACCGACGCTTTATCTTTTTTGGGGACCGTCTTGGAAGTTTTAGACATGATTTCAAGCTAAAGGATATAGACTATGTTGGAATGTGGTATTTTTACAAAATCCTGGCATTTTCCTGTGCTTAAAAAGGCGGTGGAAACAGATGATTAGAGAAAGAGATGAAGAAGGGAAAGATATAATGAAAGAGTAAAGTTATTTACTCAAAGGAATGGCCTCATATTTATAGAAGAGTAACGACAGTTCAGTGATACTGGTGGCCGACCAATACTGGCGCACATTCAATGTTTTGGGGAAGTGAGCCGGTGGGATATTTCAATAACTTTGAATGCCTACATCACAGCAATTACGCCATCATTAAACACTCCGGGAGTACGATGATCAAATCGTTTCTTATCATCTTACTCTAAGAAACGCGGGGACTATCTGTATACGGTCAATATCATATGCCTCCGACTTATAGACTCGAGGGTCCGTCCTAAGCTTGAGTTCGAGCAAAGTTGAGTTTGAGCCCGGTGGACCAGACTCGAGCTCGAAGACAAAAGGGATAATCGGAGATAGAAGTACGAGGAGCACCAGGGGCAAGTATGCTCGATTCCGAAATAGTACCGTTATGAATTTATAACAGAATGAGCTAGATTCCTGCCACGTCCCCAAGATCATGATGTAAATCCCGGAATAGGATTGTATGATTTCGTACTAGGCGGTTAGACAGCGGTACCAAGAATATTCCCTACTGTAAATAGAAATATTCCTTATTTAAGATTCTCATATTAAATAAAGGGGACCCCAATCATTTGTAACAACACATAATCACTAAGAAGAGAATATACTCTCTACTTTTTGCCTATTGTTCATCAGCATTGTCCATTAGTTCTATTGCTCTTGCTTTACTTTTCTTACTTTATTACTTTTGACCCGTCTCGGGGTCACCATCTCAAGGTCACTACTGCTAAGTAACAGTGGTTTGATTCACTTATCTCTTCCATTTCTACTTCATATTTCTTGATTATTAATTGGTATTGAACTAGATCACATATCTTTAAAATCACAAATCAATTTTAATTGTTACTTGTATTTTTAAGGTAACAATAGTTAAATGTATTTAAATATTTTTTTTCTGGAATAAGCTAGAAATGAAAGAGTACCATATCAAAATAAAGTAGTGGGAGTAAATATTCTGGGAAAATGCATTTTTATTATCGAAAAAGGGCCTGACATACCTTTCTACTTTGCTTTATTGTTCAATCATGTCCCCCGTTATACTTTTCGTTCAAATTTATCCCTGCCGTCCATCAAAGTTCTAAATTTGCCCCTACTTTTAATGGCGTAAATTTAGAAATTTGATGGACGGCGGGGACAAATTTGAGCGGAAAGTATAACAGGGGACATGATTGAACAATAAAACAAAGTAGAGGAATATATCAAGCTCTTTTTCGTTTTATTATTTAGTGTCTCCAAGATTTCATCCTGTTCACATAAAACCAGGATCATAGCCCTAGGCATTCTTCCTGCAAGTGAAAGGTCGAGTTGCTTCAATATCCCACGGAAAGTCTTTTCTTATTAAGAAGTGAGAACTACGTACAGAGCCGTAGCTTTCCAGTTTGTTTATTTATCTGAAACAACAAAACTGTTTCAATCGCCATAATCATTTCCGTTCTTACTTTTGATTTTTCACAATTTTCAGCTGATATCACTTTATATATGGACATTTTTTTCTCTTACTGAATAACCAATAAATAAATGCAAACTGATATTGTTTTTCATTTATATTCTAGTAAATGTTTTTATGTAAAATAATTAAAAAATATTTTGACATTTTTTAATTAATACCAAATCAAATCAATTGTGGTCAGGGTTATTTTGTTTCAAAACCAAACCAAATCAAACCATTTTTTTTTTGTTTTACTTGGATTGTCGGATCGGTGTGGTCTGCCGCTTTTCTTTGTACACTCCTACTTTCTTATATGAATAATACGGTTATTTATTAGTTTAATTATGCTTCAATAACAAGTTGTCAAAGTTCTAGAAAAGAATAAAAGGGAAATAATGAAGAAGAATAAGCAGGGGATATCACATTAAGATGCAACATCCAAACTACATATCATGAAATAATGATAGTTGTTTGAGAATGAGAACAAAATAATTATTAAACACGATCGAACATATGCTAGTCAATGCTGCTGAACATTTCTTTAACAAATATTTCTTTTATGGACAATTGTTAGTAAGCTGAGTATTCTTAGGAAAAAAAGAAGAAAAAGAAAAGACATGATCTTACCAAACGACCATCAAAGAGAGAATATGGTGTTCTAGAACCACGTTAATATTTTTCAACTCTTGTGATTGAGAACCAGAGCTGTTATTATTTCTCGTTTATTAATTTGAAATAGGACAAAAGTTTCTTACTCCATAATTATAGAAGTAATTTCTAATACAAAGAGGCACTATGCCATGCAGAGGTCATCAAATACTATATTCTTAATTAGGGGTGTACGAAGAAAACCGATAAACCGTATCAAATCAGTAATTCGAGTCAAATAAAAAAAAAGAATTCGATGTGGTTTAATTTTATTTGGTTTGATATTGGAAAAAAAAATCCGACTAGAATTAGTTTGATTTGGCTTTAACTAAAAAGCCAAACCGAAACCAAACCAACACAACATTACGTTTATTCAATTTTAAAAATATTTTATACATATAAATATCTATTGTAATGTAACTTATAAATATTTCTTAAACTTTTTCATAGTTTTATCTTTTAATGTATTATTTCAAGCTTAAACTTAACATTCTTGAATGGTCCAATAAATTTTATAGTCTAAAAAAGTAGCAACTCAAATAAAGTTTAAATCAATACTAATGCTAACAAATATATTTAATTCGACACTAGAAATGACAATAATGTTAAATATCTATTTTAAGTTTCATTGGTTTATAATGAAAATGCATAACTAAGTTTATTTTTTCTTTAGTTGCGTAGTTATGTAATTAATAGTACTTATTAGATGTACTTATTTTAGCATGACATATATAACACTTTTAGATTGTGCTTATTTCTATTATGGCTTATTAATTAGCAATATTTATTTTACGTGATTTTATTATCTTTGTTATTGAATATTTTAGTACAATACTATGATTCATCTCATATTATTGTGTTATTTTCTTGAAAATACACTATATAGTTGTATCCTACTAGGACTAAAAAAATATTTGGAGCACAAGTTGCGTATTTTGTGTTGTGAAGACTTTATCCGGAAAATGCCAAAAATTCAAAAAATCCGAGAAAATTTGAGATTGAAAAACCCGACACCATTGATTTGGTTTGATTATTAAAAAATTCGAACCAACCCGACCTACGTACACCCATATTCTTAACTGCATACAGTGACGATCGAAATACAAAAATCTAACTAGTCAATCTAGTCTTTTCGCAACAACTTGTAATTTTGTTAAGAACTTTGTCACTAACCGAAATTCCAACCATGTGGACGTGATGATGCCTAACATCTACATGTTAGGCAAGTCAACGTTAGATAACCAATTAACTATTTTTTAAATTTAAAACAGAACAATAATAATATTTAATGATTGGCAAAACTGAAGTACATAAGATAAATCCATAATATAATACAGTCTAGACAAATTCCAGATATCTGGTGTCACCAATACATGAGCAACTAGGATACTATAAAGTATGAAAATACGACTGCTTGAAGCAAAATAAATAGTAAAGACAAAACAGAAAGGGGACTTCAGAGACTACAAACGCCAGTAGCTCTACCTCAAGTCTCCTTAGCAAGTCGATCCGGGAAAATCTCCTCTACGCGCCGCTAGGACCAACACCGGTATCTGCATAAGAAGTGCAGAAGTGTAGCATGAGTACAACCGACTGCATGTACTTTATAAGTGTCGAGTCTAACCTCGATGAAGTAGTGATGATAGCTATGACAAGGCACACAATAAACATGTACGAATAATAATAACAGAATACAAAAAATATAGATAAACGGAAAACTCATATAAACGGACCCAAGGTTAACTACTAGAAGCCCCTCGAATAACATGATCTCAAATCTCATATCACAGTTACCAAGATAAAACTCTACAACTACAAACAACCACAACATATCAACTCTGTTGCGACGTGCAACCCGTTCCCAATACTTAACATAATATATGTTGCGACATGTAACCTAATCCCAACATTTAACATAATAAATGTCGCGACGTACAACCCGATCCCAATATCATATCATATCATTATCTGTTGCGGCGTACAACCCGATCCCAATATCAATTCATTTCAATATTGTTGCGGTATGCAACCCAATCCCAATATCAACTCACTGACATAAACAACTCAACACAACCAATAACGAAAATCTCAACGCGAAAGAGAATAAAACAAACAGAACATCAATGGATTACCAATACAACAGAGGGTAACCAATATATTTATAATTCTCTACAAATCACCAATACAAGAATAGCTAATGAACTCACAGAAATTAGAATAATCTAGTAAAGTGCAATAAGTAATATAAAGTCAAGGAAAGCAGGTTAAACATGAAGTAGCAAAGTTATACAATTAATACAGGTAGGAATATATAGCAGGCAGGAAGATATTGAGTGAGAAATGAATAAATCAAAATTAATACATGTAACAAGTAAATCATGGTTAACAAATAAGATCATGTAGCAATCAAAGTATATAACAAGAGATAACATGGAATAAAAGATGACATAAAGGTAAATAGATCAATCCCGCATGCTTTAACCCATGACAATGCATATACACTCGTCATCTCATATATATGCTATTTTCTCACATAATTCACATAACAAATAGACCAACAAGTCCTAATTCCCTCAAGTCAACATTAGACTCGATACTTACCTCTTTGCGCAACCAACTCAACAATCAACCACAATTTTTTCTTTTCGAACAAGCATCCAAATTAACCAAATCTAGCCAAATACCATTCAAACAATTCAAAATAAGCTTTATAAACTACCCATGAATGAAAAAGACTCACTCTTTGATGAAATTAAAAAAGTGAATAAAAGTCAACCCCGGACCTCTTGGTCAAAATTCGAGATCCGGAATAAAATACGACTACTCATTCACCCCCGAGCCCGATTATGTGATTTGTTTCAAAATTTAACCTCAATTTTACAAAATTCCTAAATTCTACCCAAATGCATAATTTCTTCCATGAAAATCCTAAATTTGATGATAAAACTTATGAAAAGTGATGTGGAATTGAAAGAAAGTGGATTAGTATTGCTTATCAATGAATTTGGGAAGGCCTGAGGACAAAGTCCTTCAGGTTGCCAGTTTGAGCCCCTGCAGGGCCACTGGAGGCATTACAAACTGGTCGCGTCTCCAGGGCCCCGTGGAACTAATCGTGCACCCGCATTGAAACAGTGGGACCCGGTGGGTACACCTAGTCGGGTTTTCAAAGCGATGCCCGAAAATCACGGTTATAAAAAAATGAATTTGGGAAGAATAATCTATTTGTTTGGCATCAATAGGATTAGTAAGGTAACGTTTAGCCCGGTTTGTGTTGCCTTGATCCTATGTCTCTGGAAATAATCCACAAGGCTATGAGATTATATTCCTTCGTGAGACTTTGCAGGCAGCTACACCATGAATCCTCTACATGAGGCTGCCATAGGCACTGTGAGGCGCAGAGGAGTAATTATATAGCCAAGGCATATAGGCAACAACACCGGTGTTATTGTCCCTCTTATTTCTACTTTTCCTTTTGTTGTATTTTTCTTTTCTATTATTAATGAAAATTAGCCCTAGGCACTTGCCTAGCGGTTTGGGGTTAGAGTATTTGGGGTTGAGAAACGGTGTGAAATGAGATAAGTCCCGATTTTTACCTCCTTTATTCAGGTGCAGTCGTGTAGGTATCACAATTGTGAACTCTAGTTCGTAATTGCGACTATTGCAAATGCAAAACACAAGTCGCAAATGTGAATTGTGCCCCCAGTACGCATAAGTCACAAATGCAACAAAAACCTCGCATTTGCAAAGGACACCCCCTCGCAAATACGTGCTAAGCTTTGCAATTGCGAAGATTCCCCCACTTAGCTAGGTATCACAAATGCGACCCAAGGATCGCAAAAGTGAACACAGACCTCATCGCGAATGTGAACATTTATTCGCAAATGCGGAGTCCCAGTCCCTAGCTCCTAGTTTGCAAATGTGATCGTGAGATCGCGCACAAAGGCGATGCGAGCCTGACCTCGCAATTGCGAGATCTGCAACAGACACCAACAATCGGAATGCACCAGCAGTTGCCCAATCGCTCCGCAACGCATCTGAAACTCACCCGAGACCCTCGAGCTCCAAAGCAAATATGCACACAAGTGTAATAACATTCTACAAATTTGCTCACTACCTCAAATCATCAAAATAACATCAAATAACATGAATCGGTCATCAAAGCTCATGATTTTCAACTTGAAAACTCATTTTCACAATTATTCACATGGCGCTCCGAAATGTGCTCGGGTCACCCAGGACCTCAACCAAAAATGCGTACAAGTCCAAAAATATCATACGAACCTACCAAAATCGTCAAAACACCGATCTGAGATCGTTTACCAAGAATATTGGCAGTTGTCAACTCAAGTCCCATTTTAAGCTTAAAATTACTTTTTCTTCAAATTTTTACGTAAAAACTTTTCATAAAAATATATGGATCACGCACACAAATCAAGAAAATCAAATGGAGCTACTAGAGGTCTTAGAACACGAAAATAAAGGCTAGTACTCAAAATGACCTATATGGTCGTTACAAATTTTCAGGATGAGCAATCTGGAAAATGGTTGTGCTTTTTGTTAGGACCGAAAAAAATCAAGTGTCGTGCGGAAGCTAGCAAAGCAAACCTTGAACGTCGATAAATCATATAACAAAGAGAAATATACCAAAGAGACACAAATATTTAGCGTGGTTCGGTCAACTGACCTACGTCCGCAACGGAGATGCGCAATCCACTATAATAAAAGAGAGTACAAAATATCGAGAGAACAACCTCACGAAGAGGCAAACACATGTGACACACTGAAATTTGTCCCGTAAAGTTCTCTCCCTAAACACGACTCTCAAACCCCACATGGCTACATTGTGAATGCTACTGAATGAGAAGGGCGGATTCTCAATTTATAGAACTCCAAACATTTTCCTACATGAAAAGGGACTAGCCAAATATTTGAAGAATTATATTTTCCTTCTAGGAAAAGAAAAACCTAATTATGGTAAATATTGTCATTTCCTTGATGAAATAGGAAAATCAATTATGGTAAAAAAATCTGGACAAATACCTAACACTTTTTGACAAAAAAAAAGTGAAGAACGAAAGGACGAATCACCACAATCAGCCCATGCCAGCAATGGGTTCTTGTGAAGAATAAATAATATACTACTCTTAACTAATAATACTATGAGAATAAGGATATTTGGAACGCGTAAACCACACAAAGTTGAGGTAAGAAAGAGAACTAAAAACTAAACTGTCACAACATATATTTTCTTTGAAGTGAAAAAGTGTGGTCCATAATATATACTATATATTAGTACTACACAATATGCTCATTGCTAGGCCTTATATAAGGGCTTCCTTTTCATCTCTTCTAACTCGGTTTCAAACAACCAAGTCCCCGAAACCACCTCTATTATATTCTTCCCCCTCTTGCCCTCTTGCCCTCTTGCTCTTTATAGAAGCATCTCATTTCCAAGCTTTTAACTCCACAACTCAATTGGTCTATATATTTAACACTTCTTGTTTTTTAATTAAGCATTAATACCTCTTTTCAAGTTCTTGTATATATATACTTGAAGCAAACAATCAACGAAACGGGAAAGGAAAGGAAAGAGATGGCGGAGAATGAATGGTTAAACGGGTATTTGGAGGCAATATTGGATGCGGGGACAGATAGAAAGGGGTCGACACAGAAAGAACGTAGAGCTGCAAGTATTGAAGACAGAAACAACTTGAAGAATACTAGTGTGAGGAATAATAATAAAATTGAGGAAACGTTGAGTTTTGAGAAGTTTGAAGTCCAGAAAGAGAAGGCAGAGAAGCTGTTTAGTCCCACTACCTACTTTGTTGAAGAAGTTGTCAATAGCTTTGATGAGTCTGACCTCCACAAGGCTTGGATCAAGGTTACTTCCCTAACTTAATTTAGGCTAATGCAATAGTAATATTAAGTGAGAAATGATTTTCTTCTCGCTGTTTTATTTTCTTTTATCTACTTAACTATAGTTTTAGTTCTACTTCATGATTTAGTAAGGTGGGAGGAAGGAGATGAGAAATTAATTAAGAGATGGTTTAAGTATTAATCATCTAGTTACCATTGCTTCTCTCACATGCATATCGGAAATTTGACTAAATACAAATGGCCACAAGCATGAATACCACTTGCTACATTTTTTACTAAGAAGCGCTCCTTTCAAGGGTTTGTGAAATTTTTATCTTCTTTTTTTAATGGAGTGCAAATTATATATTAACAGTACTGTAAAACTTAGTGTACTTTGACCCAAAAAAGGAAAAAGAAAGACGTGACATGCGTACACGCTCTCTTCTCTATTTCAGTTGCATGAGAAACATATTCCGGAGACTTGGAACGGAACATATCACAAAAACCTGTTTATCCAACAAGTTGTTATGTTCATAGGAGAATTAAGGATTTAAAGTTTATGGCTGGATTTTAGGAATCAATCCCAACTCATTTGATTATTAGGATTCGAAATCAATTATTTGTACTTCCTAATAAACTTTTTAAGCACATATACAGATCGAGTCCAAGTTAATTGGGCTCTGATGAACCCGTAACTAAGTCATGTTATGCAAAAAAGGAAGGATAGATGTTATGCTTAGGGAAATTGATGGAAAGAAAAGCAAAAGGTGAGGTTGAAAGTGAAGTGAATGGACATGCAGGTAGTGGCAACAAGGAATTCTCGTGAGAGGAATAACAGGCTCGAGAATATGTGCTGGCGCATTTGGCATCTTGCCCGCAAGAAGAAACAGGTCTTTTTCTCCTCCACCTCTTCTTTTAATATTCGGCCATCTTCTGTTTATTCTAGTATTTTAAAGGAGAAAGTGCTAAATGTTAAGATGGTAAAGCAAGGAAGAAAGAGTCTCATCTCACGTTGGAGTTCCCCTACTTGATCATAGTACCAAGTAATGTTCAATTAATACAGATGAAATAAGCTTTAAAGAAAATAAGTAACATTAATTAGGAAACATGTACAAGAAAGTACACTTAATTATAGCAGCTAGCGTGTACTCTTGCAGATAGCGTGGGATGATGCCCAAAAGCTAGTAATACGAAGACTTGAACTAGAGAAAGGTCGTTTTGACGCATTAGAAGATCTTTCTGAACTTTCAGAAGGTGAGAAGGAGAAAACAGATAATGTAAATACAACAGATTCTCACCATGTCATATCAAGGATTAATTCAGTTACTCAGATGTGGCCTGATGAAGATAAACCAAGGCAACTTTACATTGTCTTGATCAGGTAATTAAATTCAGATTGTTATAAAAAAAATTGTTATAACAGCTAGTGCATAATTCAAAAACACATCAAGAGCAAGAAAAAGAAGAAGAAATGTAATATGACAAATACAAAACTGAAAAAGACGTATAACAATTTTAATGCTATTTTTGCTGTTTTTGTAGTATCCATGGGTTGGTACGTGGAGAAAACATGGAACTCGGACGAGATTCTGACACTGGTGGTCAGGTAGATTGTTTTAACAACTTTAATCAATACAACTATTGCCTCTAAATTTTCTAATCAGGAAAACATGTTCACCTTGATCACACAGGAAGAAAGTTTGACATTACGAGCTAGTAACAAGACTGGACACATGATCCCTAATTGACAACCCAAAAAACTCCTTTGTAGTTGATTCCTCAGTAACAGAGGTTTTACAGTATGAGAAGTGGTAAAACTCAAGAAATTTCATGCAATTTTGTGTTTTTTTGAATGAATGATCAGGTGAAGTATGTAGTAGAACTTGCTCGAGCACTTGCAAACATGAAAGGAGTTCATCGAGTTGACCTCCTGACTCGACAGATCACATCTCCAGAGGTTGACTCTAGCTATGGTGAGCCAATTGAGATGCTCTCATGCCCATCTGATGCTTTTGGAAGCTGTGGTGCCTACATAGTTCGAATCCCCTGCGGACCACGTGATAAGTAATGCTGCTATTCTACACTTGAGCACATAGCAAACATGGTGTTCATTCTTTAATGACTTATCATACTTGGCAGCTATCTGGTTCAGTCTTTCATATTTTGAACATTATCTTTGTGCCAGGTACATTCCAAAAGAATCGCTCTGGCCTTACATACCAGAATTTGTTGATGGGGCATTAAGCCACATTGTGAATATGGCAAGAGCTATGGGGGAGCAAGTCAATGCTGGAAAAGCAGTATGGCCTTATGTGATTCATGGGCATTATGCTGATGCAGGAGAGGTAGCAGCTCGCTTGTCTGGAACCTTAAATGTACCAATGGTGTTAACGGGGCACTCACTTGGAAGGAACAAGTTCGAGCAATTGCTTAAACAGGGCAGACTAACTAAGGAAGACATCAATACCACCTATAAGATACTGAGGAGAATAGAAGGAGAAGAGTTGGGACTTGATGCCGCTGAAATGGTGGTAACTAGCACAAAGCAAGAGATTGATGAACAATGGGGTTTGTATGATGGTTTTGATATTCAGTTGGAGAGGAAACTCAGAGTTAGGAGACGGAGAGGAGTCAGTTGCCTCGGAAGATATATGCCCAGGATGGTGGTACGCACCAACTCAAACAAGCCAAAATTAATGATTTCTTACCCAGTTCAGAAAATATTTCTTACCAAGTTTGATCATCTTGAAAAACTAGGTTATACCACCAGGGATGGATTTCAGCAACGTGAACGCGCAAGATTTGTTGGAAAGTGATGGAGATCTCAAGTCATTGATTGATACAGACAAAAGTCAAAAGAGACCTATACCACATATATGGTCTGAGGTCGGACATCCTTCTTGTTTACCTAGCAAACTTTCCAAACTCTTTCTTGAAGCCAACACCATAAAATTTGCAAATACGTCAAATGGATAATAAAAGAGAAGCAAGAAGAATGTAGACTAGATTAAAGACAACTATTTAATAATGTTTTGTTTGTCTCGGGTTGTCTATAAACGTTTTTAGCAACATCTCCTGTATTTTCATGAATGCAGATCATGCGATTCTTCGTTAACCCTCACAAGCCTATGATACTTGCACTGTCACGCCCAGATCCTAAGAAGAATGTAACTACTTTGCTCAGGGCTTTTGGAGAATGCCAAGCACTTCGAGAACTAGCCAACTTGGTAGGGCTGAGTTTATCTGCAACCTCCTTTAACTGTAACAGATGCTAGTGGACTAGTGCAGAGTCTAATTTAATCGTAAATTGTGGTGCAGACACTGATCCTAGGTAACAGAGATGACATTGATGACATGTCCAGTAGTAGCTCTGCAGTACTCACAACAGTAATAAAGCTCATTGACAAGTACAATTTGTACGGTCAAGTGGCATATCCAAAGCATCATAAGCAACCAGATGTTCCTGATATATATCGTCTGGCTGCAAAAACTAAGGTAACTCAGAGCAATAAATATATAAGCAAGTGACTCGACATGGGGAGTTTCCCACCAAGAACAGAACAATATAGGTCTTATGGGTATATAGTCATTGTCAATGTCTTGTTCATAATAGACAAGCCCATCCGTCTGGGCAGGAGAATGGTCAAGACAGGATAGAGTTATTTTAGTGATCACTGTTCTATTTGTTTCTTCCATACTTTGACAGAACATGAACTATATAATTGACACTCTTCTTTAAACTAAGTTCTTCAATTCCATGATATGATTGTAACAACTCTTAAATGGTGATTTTTTCTTGAAGGGAGTATTCATCAATCCAGCTCTTGTTGAGCCATTCGGCCTCACTCTTATTGAGGTAACTTGTAACTTATATCACATTTAGTTTGACAGCTGAGGCTTTGTATGAAAATGTTAATAGTTCTGGAAAATCTTTTTTCTGCAGGCAGCTGCTTATGGTTTGCCTATAGTTGCTACCAAAAATGGAGGGCCAGTGGATATACTCAAGGTACACACTAACTGCTATTGATGTTGATGCACAAGTCATGAATACATATTTAGATGTAAAGTTATTCATTGGAGCCTAAAATTTTCAGAATAAAAGTTGGGGTAGAATTATAAAGGTAATGCACAAAATCTTGATAACAAATACTCGTGTAACACTTGACCTTAAGGAATTTCTGAAAAGTGGCCCCAAGCTTTAAGTTGGAAACCTTCCCCTCTTTCTCCAAATAGTTATCTTTTTAATTCCACGTACACCTCAAAGTGGTGACCTGTAGCAATTTATGGATGAATATAATATGGAACTTAATGCTCATTCAGGCACTAAACAATGGGCTACTCATTGATCCACATGATCAAAAAGCCATAGCAGATGCTCTTCTAAAGCTTGTTGCTGACAAGAACCTATGGCTGGAGTGCCGTAAAAATGGCCTAAAGAATATCCACCGTTTCTCATGGCCAGAGCACTGCCGGAATTACCTCTCCCATGTTCAACACTGCAGAAATCGCCACCCTGCCAATCGTCTTGAGGTCATGAAGCCAACTCTTGAAGAACCTATGAGTGAATCACTAAAAGATGTTGAAGACCTTTCTCTTAAGATTTCCATTGATGTGGACTTCAAAGCCAATGGGGAGCTTGATATGGCAAGAAGGCAGCAGGAACTTGTGGAGAAACTCTCACGGAAAGCTAATTCAATTAGCAAGCCTATTGTTAGCTACTGCCCAGGGAGAAGGCAGGTCCTATATGTAGTGGCAACTGACTGTTACGACAGCAAAGGAACTCCTACTGAAACCTTATCTCTAACAGTCAAGAATATAATGAAAGTTGCAGGCTCCAGGTCCAGCCAAATAGGTTTAGTTTTATCGACAGGCTTGAGTTTACAAGAGACTAAAGAAGCGCTAAACAGTTGCCCAACAAATTTAGAAGATTTTGATGCATTGATTTGTAGCAGTGGAAGTGAAATATACTACCCATGGAGGGACTTTGGATTAGATGAGGACTATGAAGCCCACATTGAGTACCGGTGGGCAGGTGAGAACATTAAATCAGCAGTGAGGAGGCTCGGTAAACACGAAGAAGGTTCTGAGCATGACATTACGCAATGCTCCAGTGCATGTAGCTCTCGATGCTACTCATATAGCATCACGCCAGGAGCCAAAGTAAGATTGCTAAGCTACTCTTGATGTTCAAAGTTAAACAACTCAAATAGAAATATACAAATTGGTTTTCCCATTTGCATCCTGATTATAACTTATATGTGACAGGTACCTAAAGTTAATGACCTTCGTCAGAGGCTACGCATGAGAGGCTTCCGTTGCAGTGTTATTTACACACATGCTGCATCAAGGTTGAATGTGACACCATTATTTGCATCGAGGTCCCAAGCACTTAGGTAAATCCTTTCATTCCTTTCCTAATCTTTGATCTGGTGACACTACTGTTCTTTGGTTAGCAGATAGTAA
Source organism: Nicotiana glauca (assembly GCA_026770625.1). Classification (NCBI taxonomy): domain Eukaryota; kingdom Viridiplantae; phylum Streptophyta; class Magnoliopsida; order Solanales; family Solanaceae; genus Nicotiana; species Nicotiana glauca. The sequence continues at coordinate 121,173 of MU686422.1, forward strand.
TATCAGTTCAGTATAAAATGTCACAATCACTCATTTTCTGCATGCAATGCAGGTATCTGTCAGTTAGATGGGGAGTTGATCTTTCCAGTATGGTTGTTTTTGTGGGGGAAAAGGGAGATACAGATTATGAAGGCCTGCTTGTGGGCCTTCACAAGACTCTTATTCTAAAAGGAAGTGTGGAATATGCCAGTGAGATGCTTCTTCACAATGAAGACAGCTTCAGAACAGATGATGTAGTGCCTCGAGATAGCACAAACATATGTGCAGCTGAAGGATATGAACCCCAGGATATCTCTGCAGCCTTGGAGAAGTTAGAGGTCATGTGACAACTTTTGGATGATGCATATTCTATTTCACTTATTGGCAGCTTAAGCAAGCGAGAAAAAGTTTGGTTTTCATTGTTATACTTTGTAAAAAAATCAAGTTACATATACAAGTGCATAGTACAACTAGAGTTCAGAGCACATGAACATATATAATAACTACTTTTATCTGATATCTATTAGAGGACAGCATTTTGATGTTCTATTTTAGTGTACAATAGATACAGAAAACACCATCATCTACAATTTACCTCATGAAGACTGCACATGCTTGAATGTGTTGAACCAAATGTGCACCTCCATAAATGTAGTAATCTAAGTTGTCAGAATAGATCAGGGAGTTTCTTTTCTATTAGACTTTGCTTTCTGAAATATCACAAAGTTAAAAACAAATATGATGAAATATCCAATTCTCCATACGAGAAAGAATCAGCTTAGGTTCAGCCATGCATATGTTATTCAGTCAAGCAGAACTCTATTAGCATTCAGTTAGTATCTTTTACATCGAACACAGATACTACTGCAACAGAGTACACATTATATTGCCATCTCAACAACTGCTACAGCGTCCTTGCATTATCTTCCCCATTGCTCTCAAACTGTCTTGAGCAGTATTTGCAAATGTACCTGTTTAGTACTAAAGAAACTCCACCACTTTGCTAGATGAAGTAATTGCCTGACCCTGGTTATTTTCATGCACAAAGATCCATGTCTATCTTGAACTCCTCTCCACAAGAACATTTGATACTGTGGGAAATTCTCTGAAAGCAAAATTACTAATTGAGAGTGAAATGGAAAAACAAATTGATAAATTAACTCCATAAATTGGAATATTTTGATTCTCTTTGAAATCTAAAATTGCTACCACAAGTTGAATGACATTCAAAGGGCACAGAAAGAGTGGATATTTCTCCGTACCATCAATTTTGCAATCTGGAGTTGTAAAGACTGCAGATACTCTGCCTCTCCAGCTTTATCTGAGAGAAGTGCTTCGTACTCCTCTTCTAAGGATTTGCTATCCATTTCCCTAAGTGGTGCCTGCAGAATAATGCACAATAATTGATGATAGAAATTTGGAGGTATGTTTCGTTTCAATTATTTTGACTCAAGAACTAGAAGCTATGAACATTTTCTTTTCCCCACAATATATTTCATGACTTCCACTTTCTGATCTCCCAATACGTTAAATTGGACGTATTTTGATGGTCAACTAAACCAAAACACCTGTTTGTTGCGTAATTGCAAATAACATGATGAATTTAACAAACAGTTGTTATCATTATCAGAAAAAGAATGTTTTGAGCTAAGACTGAACATAATATATGTAAAACAGATTGTAACTGACCTTGAAATTCGTCATCTTCGACTTCACAAGCTCAAGAGATCTCCTTACCTATCAAAGCAAGATATCTTTCAGATTCTTGTATTTCAATGGAAAATGAAAATAAATGTATTTGAATCAGAAACAAACTGAGAAAAACTCAGGTGTTAATTCCCTCATAAAAATCCTAAAAATAGAAGGACTCAACCTTTCCTTTCTCAATTCAAGATTCAGGCGTTGTTAAACCATCTGAGATCTTAGAGCGGGCTAAAAGAATATAAATAACCATAAAGCAAAGCAACAAAGGCTCCATGGAGGTCACCTTCAATAGCGAGGATAATACAGGGGGTATGATAACCCTATAACAAATCCGCTTTAAAACAAAAGAATCTGAGGGTAAGGGTCAACATTACCTGCAAATGTTGGAAAGGGAAACCACACAAAATGATCTGTTTCGTTACACTTCTTCCTAGCTGCATGGCAGGTACTAGGTATCTGGTTTACCGCTTTAGGTATCAACACTATGGCTTTAAACCTATATGGTCTCAATTTCAACCAATCTGTAGTTATATTCAAGGTCACGTAATCAATACTTGGGTGATATCATTAACCGTGCTAACCTTGGTATAGAAGTTATGCATAAACACAATGCTCATAACTTCTCTCTAGACCTAGCTGCTACTGAAGCTCCATCTACAAATGGATAAGATCCCAGTATAGTCCAATAGGAGGTTTTGAAAAGAAAGGAGCAATCATCACTTCTTATTCTATCCAGAGGTTGCTAGTTCCTTTAGTATTTTAATTATATAAATCTTTTTTTTTGAATTAAACAAACCAACCATGGATAAATCCAACCAACCTCTTCTTAAATTCAAGCGATCATTTCATAGGTTTTTTCCACCGATTCAATTGGGGAATCGAATTGATTATACACATGCATTTAATTATTTGATTAATTAGCGAACAAGGAAAAATATTATCAAGATGAGTTAATAGATTAACCTTCAAACAACAATGATTAATGACTATTGCAGTATTGCTATCAAATACGCTCGTACTTTTATCTTTATTTTCTCAATAATGAGAAGCAATTTGAATGAACCGACTCGACCGCTAGAAAAGGAAGAAAGACTTTTAGGATCACCGTTGAACGTCTCTGACCTCCATACTGACATACCAACATAGAGACTCAGCAGGAAAATGCATCTAGACCGAGGATATATTTCGGATGATTCATGACAAACAACTAATGCTAATATCGCTATATTGTTTGATTCCATCATTATTTTTCCGTGCCTCAAGTTAGGAACAGGAAGTACCACACAAAAACAGAATAGTCAGAATTGTTTAAGCAAACCTGGCTGTTCTCCATGACAACTTTTGACTTCAGCTCACTCAGCTGGTTTAGCTTTGTTCTAGCATCTTCCAGATTCATCTTTAGGATTTCTGTCATGTTATCCTGATTCTCTGTAAATCAATAAGAATTTGCTTCAAACAGGACCAACAAGAAAAATTAAAAAGATAAAAGAGAGAGAAGTAGAAACTCAAGCCGTGGTGAACATATAGAGCCCGTTTGAATTAGCTGATTTGAAGTAGCTGATAAGTATTGGGTGCTGAAAAGTACTTTTAAGTGCTGAAATTAATTTAATAAATAAGCAGTTATGTGTTTGGGTACAAGTGCTGAAATTGATAATAAGTTGTTGCAGTATTTGATAAAGAAGTGCTGTTAAGCTCTTTTTCTGTTAAAATTACTTAAATAACCTTAGAACTGTTTACACTTATATGGGCGTAAATTCTTCAAAATTTTAGATTCCAAATCGATTCAAATACAAATATTCTATTTGTCATTTTATTTTAAATACAACTATGCTTAGATATGATAATTTTATTGATAATTATAATTTATTTTATGATAAGCATATAATCATAAGTTATAATAATTAATAAATTGACAAAAGTTTCTCATTGAAAAATAAAGCTAAATAGGACAAAATATTTGAAGATAAATAAACATTGTCTTCATCAACATAATACTTAAAAAGCAATACACCAAAAATTTGATATCCTCATTTATTACATACAGTTCAAAAATTAATACACAATCACATAGATACATAAATGCAAAGGAATAGAGAATTTGCTTATCTTAAATAGTCAACGAGAATTGCAGACTTGAAGAGGCGGGGGGGAGGGGGGGGGGTATATCGATGTAGGAGTTTTGTTCTAAAAAAGAATATTTTAAGGATAAAACAGTAAAAATCTTGGTCAAACTTAAAGTGCTTATAAGCTAAAAATTGATGAGCTGGGGTGACCAGCTTATGGCTTTTGGCTTATTTTTGACTTATAAGCATTTGGCTTATAAGCATTTTTAACTTTACCAAACGCGTAGATAAGCCAAAAAGTGTTTATAAGCTGTTTTGATAAGCTTAGCCAAACACCCTCATAGTCTACAGAGTCCAAAATTAGCTTGTAGCAGATTAAGATGCTCCTGTTGCTAAATGGTCATTTTTATAATTTACATTTACCCACCGACATCATGGAAAGAGAATTTAAACTACCAGTGCATTGGTCATACCTTCAAATTCACCTGTTTCCTCCCCAATTTTGTCCATCACCTGAATGCTTTAGCCATCAGTTCCAGCAGAATATTTATCATAGAGTAAAAATCTTATTCAGATAAGACACTCAAGCATCTTGGCCAAGAAAAAAGCTACTCCTTCCCATATTTTGGTGACAGAATGATAGCCTGACTAGGCAGTAAGTGGTTACTTTATTGATATATCATACTGGCAAAGGAATGAAAACTGCGAGATTAGTTGAAGGAGTATTTATGAACTTGGGTTAATGCAGGAAACATCATATTACCGGTTAGTTTATGCTCAAACTTGAATGTAACATCACAAGTCATGGCTCATACACAAAATTTTCCAAATGTGTGCAATTTGAGAACCACAAGAAAGTATAAAATATAGCGAAATCATAATACATCAAGTCCAAAACCACTACATTTCAAAGCCTTTGGACAAGAATTCTTACAGGGAGGGCAAAAGTAGTTAACTTGAGTGAATAACAAGCTGAATCTAAGCAGTTTTGGTCCCCAGACATTGCAAAGCTCAAATTCATTTTGCCTCGGTCAAGCCTTGGACTTCTTAAATCTCAAGCCAGTTTGACAGTTGCATTTGAAAAATTCAGAATATTTGTAATCCTACAACTTGTTCGACTGTTGCACTTGAATGGATAAGGATAACATAACTTAAACTGTAATCTTACTGTTCTCAGCAATTTCTGATCCTTCACAAGGATCTTATTTTCCATCAAAGGCTGGAATGGAATATATGCATTTTTTTTAGTGTTGAATATGCCTCTTGCATTTACCTTGACCTGGCTTTTGAACATTTGATATTCCCCTCATTGTGGGTATATATAAACACAAATTTTAAAATCTTACTCATTTTATCAGTTTGAAATTTATAATTCCACGACAATCCATAAAGAAAAGAACCAAAATTCAGAAAAAGAAGACATTATGACTTAGCAGAAATACCTCGCGATGCTCTCTATCCCACGAGTTCTCTTTGCCATTTCTGATCCAACCCTAAAGGTAGAACCTTACTAGTGTTCAAAATAATGCTCATATAGTCAACAAATTAAGTGGAAAGCAACAAAAAAGGGAACCTGGAAAATGACCTGCTGTTCTCCTAGCTGAGCAGTTACATCTTTAACAGTCTTAGCATAATAATCACTGTTATGACAACCATATGCTTTAGCATTATTTACTATCCATCAGCAATCTCGATATATGCTTTTCAAGTTACCTTTTCTCAAGAAGTTTTGCTGACATGTTGTTTCTCTCTTGTTGAAGGAGCTCCAATGTCTGCTTGATAAACAAGGATAGAAGAATATATGCTACATCACATGATCTCCAAAGACTAAGTCAACTTTCCTTATCAAAAGACAAGTTTATGCAAAGTAAAAAATTGCAAACCTTTCCCTAAATAACCAAAACTCTTCTCCCTTCTATGCAAGAAAAGCTAAGAGTAATAACTCCAAGGATTGTTCTTCATTTAAGTACTTCCCCAGCTTCAAGAACATTGTAGTTTATAGCTCGAGTAGTCAGATAATAGTTTCTACTTCAGTAATATGCATTACTTCATCCTTATTTCAACATTATGTTTCTGGAGTAAGACGAGACCACGCTTTCATTTTTTACATACTTTTCAACCCCACTTCTGAACAATGAAAAATTGGAAACTAGCCCTAATCTTTCTGTCAAAACGAATTTACTTATAAATTTCTGATGTAAAAACAACTCTAGTTGGATCATGATTGTGAAGCTGAGAACAGGCCTACATATTTCTGGTTTTAGTTTTACATGCCAAAACATAGCTAATCCTACCATCAAGGGCGATGTGTTTGGTTTCAGCTCTGTTTCAGAGTTCATTGATTCCAGCTCTTAGTGTTACCTGGTTGAGGGTGGATGAATCAGCTTCTAGAGAAGCAATTTTTCTTTGCTTTTCCAAGATCACGGAACAGATCTGCCCCCTTTTCTCCAATATCCTAGCAATTTCCTCTCTGAGATGGCTTGTCTGACATTTCACTGCATTGTTAAGCAGTTCAAAGAATGAGGCTTAGATGTTGTAGACAGCAACAGATGTATTTTTTTGATACATCTGTTGCTTCAACCTAGTTCTTTTACAGGATGTAGGTGCAATGTTAGATGCTATTGAGCAAGTGCACCTTCTGTAATCATGCACTGGCTTAGAGCAGGTTCATCCATAAATCTCTTACCATTACTTATCAAAAAAGGATTAGATGTTGCAGAGTTCTGTTATTCCACATGGAAAGCAATATTTGCTTATCAGATGAAAATGAAGAAAAGGAGAAACCAATTCTCTAAGGTAGAGAAGTATGTTTAAGATTAAGAGCTCCACAATCTGCATTTTCATTTAATAGACCAAATTACAAGAGATGATGAGAAGCAAAGTCAAAGTAAAATCTAATGAATTCAACCTTGTGAAAATAACAAAGATTCGGGAAGTATCCAGCCACGCCCCCAATCAAAGAAAAAAGAAAAAAAGAAAGAAAAAAAAAACTACAAAGAGAGTAAGAGATGACAGACTTATGTCTCCCAGGAGAGAATATAAACAGGTATTCTATTCCATCTCTTAAAATACTCACAAATGGACAAAATGCTATACTCTTCAGAGAATTAGAAAACACAAGATTGCAAAGGATACTGCACATGGATTTTTTTTTTCACAAAAAAAAGAGCTTTAACCATTGCAGGACTCTCGCCATTCCCCACTATCATAGTAATAGATGAATATGTAATTGAATCTTATTATTTGGTGCATGCCTCAAAGGTGTCATGCATCAAACATTAGGACCGTAGCTTCACTAAAGAACAGTCCAGTGCTAGAAGGAAAGATGGAAAAGGCCAAGGAAATCAAAACAGCAAGTGTTGCGAGTGGAAATCCTTGTTTAAGAAGCCCGGGGCATAGTGACCACGCAACATGATTACTATATATATATATTGTCTGTGGTCTTGATCTTAGATGAACTCTTTGGCAACAAAGTTTTCAATTAAACCAGAAAACCAGAATATATAATAAGAGCTAGCAATAGCATACTTCACCAAATGAGACGTCTAAACCAGCTAATCAAGCATATTCAAACTAAAGTTGGCTCAAGAGCTTCCTAACAATTTCTACACAATACATGGACCTCAAACAAGTCATGTGCAATCTTTCTTCTTCTGGTAAATCAATGAACCGGAGTAGGAAGGCTAAGATCCATGTTATGAAGACACCAAAACTATAAACCAGAGGCAGATCCATGATTTAAACATGATGCATTCGACCTTTAATGTTCTTAGCATTGAAATCAACAACAAACAATAACAACGACTCAGTAAAATCCCACAAGTGGAATGTGGGGAGTGTAGTGTTTATTGTTATTGCATGTCATTTGTTTTCCTTCTCTTCCCTGCGCCGAGGGTCGATTGGAAACAGCCTCTCTGCCCTTTCGGGTAGGGGTAAGGCCTGTCTACATATTACCCTCCCCAGACCCCCTTGTGGGAATATACTGGGTTGTTGTTGTTGTTGTTGTTGTTGGAATGTGGGGAATGTAGTGTGTACACAGACCTTACCCCTACCCCGATAGGGCAGAGAGACTGTTTTCGATAGACCCTCGGCTCAAGAAGACGTAAAAGACGAGAAAAGACAATATATCAGTACCGTCAACAGAAACCATAAAAATAATAACAGCAACATAAGAACCAAAAAACAAATGACATGCAATAACAATAACCAGGAAATAAGGTACGGTGCTATGGAAAACGGAATGATAGTGTGAACACAAATAACCAGCAAATAAGGCACGGTGCTATGAAAAACGGAAGGATAGTGTGAACACAACATTAACCACTAGCTATCTAAGATCAACCCTATAAAACTAGCCTTACCCCCGGTTCAAAGTAGAAAAATGCCTAGCTACCTCCTAAGCTACAACCCTAATGCTCGACCTTTACACAAGGGCCATGTCCTCGGAAATCTGCAGTCGTGTCTGTCCTGCATGATCACCTCTCCCCAATACTTCTTAGGCTGCCCTCTGCCTCTTCTCGTACCAGCCAAAACCAACCACTCACACCTCCTCACCGGAGCATCAGGGCTTCTCCTCCGCACGTGCCCAAACATCTGAGCCTCGCTTCCCACGTATCGTCATCCATAGGAGCCACCGCCACCTTCTCCCGAATATCTTCATTCTTAATCTAACGCCCAACTTAGCATTGAAATCATCATACTATTAAAATTATGAGTTAAAAATATAACATCTTTTGAAATTTTATAGGGTTTTCACATGTATATCTCTATTACACGTCGGATATGACACAACTTGACAACAATGAAAGAACTGAACAGCCTTGAATATCATGATCCGGATCTAGGTGCTACAGTTATTTCAATAGCTACTTTCTCCAAAATATTTCAAAAAAACTAACTAATTTTTTGCCTTACATCATTAGGCTGCTACCACGAAGAATCAGTTGTTAAAATTGCACCTGCTTACATAAAAATATTGTACACAGACCATAAAGTTGGCCAACGGATCCATAATCTTCACCAAAGCAAAGAACAGGAAGTCCAGAAAATTCGATTTATGCAAAGATAGATGAAGTGTGTATTTTAACCTGAGTTAATTTCATTTTCGAGATTTTGCAGTATCGTGATTTGCATTTGCTCTTCGGCTGTTATCTTAGCTGCTTGATCCTCCACATCTAAAAGTTCAAAAATAAGAAGCATCATTTCAATTTCAATCTCTCCACACACACATATCACATACTATACACACTGACAGACGTACGTATACACAATTAATTACTGGCGAGCATACAGTATAGATACATAATCATAGTCTGAATACACAAATGCGAACGTAATTTGCGAATTTGAGTCAACAATTTCGTTAGAATTAGCCTCAACTTGATGAGAAATTAAATGCATAATGGCGGAGATAGGCGAGACGATTACCGTTCATTTGAGTGCGGAGAGTCTTCATGCACTGCAAATACTCTTCCATTTTTGCAGAAACTGAAAGCGTTTGTACAGAATTTTGCGAGTTTCTGAAGGCAATTTTTGAAGTTTAGCGGCAACGGGCTCTTCAGGCAGAGAGCGAAGAGTGTGACTTGGGGGGAAAGCTGATTAATTATTTTTTATTTTTTATTTTTATAATGTGAACGGAGAATGACGGAAAAAACAAAACTAAAGAATAATTCTCGTTTTACAGCTCTACCTTAATTTTAACGAGAAGCTTTTATAATGTTCATATGTACCAGTCAAACATGTTCGCATAAATTGAAACGGAAAGAGTATTTAGTTTTGTAAACAAAAAAATAAGTAGCTCGCATTTCTATAAAGTTATGTTGACACATTTGATATTCGACTATTAATACCTCAGTTAAACCTCACACTACACAATTAGGTAGGAGAATAATATCCATTTATTATGTTTATCCATGGAACATATTTTATAAACCTCACAGTATTTGGTTTCTTTTCCTTTTATCTACAAGTGCTTCCAGCTTTATTTCAAATATTTAACGCATGGATAGATAGAATGATAGGAAAGGGCAAAACAATGGAACAAGCTCTTAACTTAGACCATTTGATTTGGTTAGTAAGAAGGTCCATCCAAGGGCATTCTTTTTAAGAGTAAGATGTATGTATTCGACAATATGAATATAAATATGAAATATTAAGATGTCGTTGTTAAATTTAAATATTAAATAAATAAAACTATTACTTTTTAAACATCTCAAAGTTTATATTATCTTTATATTAAAATTAATACATATAAAATTTAAATAAAATAATATAATATTGCGTCATCAAAATATTAGAACGTAAGGTAGTGATTGGTGGTGATGATTTTATCGTTAGTGGCTAATAGTAGTGGTTGTGCAGCGAGAGTAATGACGATAGTGGCGGTGGCAGTTGTGCGATGTTGGTGATTGTATTGGGGAGCTGGTTGTTGTTGACTGTGGTGTTGGCTAGGATGGTGAAGATAGTAATAGTGGTTGTCTGGTTGGTGGTGGTTGATAGTAGTAATAATTGGATTGGTTGTGGCGGTTAATAGTAGTGATAGTTTGATGGTGAAGGTGATTCTTATAGTGGTGGTGATAAAGAGTAGAGATAGTTATGATGGTGGAGTTGATTAATGCGGTAGTGATTGCGGTGTTCGGTGCTAGTGGTTGTGTGATGATCCGATCAGTCGTTTAAGTATTTTAGACCCGTTTTTCCTATTCTTTACACACGTGCATTTGTGATTATATGACTTGCGGGATTGGTTGGTTAGTTTTAGGAGAATTTTGGATTGAATTGGGACACTTAGTCTCAATGTTGGATGCTTAAGTTGTAAGAGTTGACCAGAGTTTGACTTTTGTATAGACGATCCCGAAATGATCTTTTGATGGTTTCAATAGGTTCGTATGTTAATTTTGGACTGAGGTGTATGTCCGAATTTGGGGTTGGCCATTCGTAGATTGATTTGGTGCTTTTGGCAAAATTGAAAAGTTAAAGGTTTGGAAGGTTCATAGGTTTGACCAGAAATTGACTTTAATGATATCATGTTCGATTGTGGTTCCTGGAGTTGGAATAGGTATGCTGTGTCATTTGGGACTTGAATGCATAATTTGAAGTTATTCCGGGTTGATTTGATTTGATTCGGTATAAGTTTTGGAAGTTGGAAGTTCATTAGTTCCTTAGGCTTGAATTGAGGTGCGAATCGTAGTTTTGATATTATTTTGTATGATTTGAGGCTTCGAATAGGTCCGTTTCATATTTTGGGATTGGCCGACGTGGTTGGATGGGGTCTAGGGAGCCTCGGGTATGTTTTGAGTTGATTTTGGACCATTTTGGACTATGTTGGCATTGTTGAAAAATTTCCAAGTTCTGGTGCTTTCGCACCTGTGATGGTTGGGATGTATGTGCGGACAGTAAAAGTATTAGGGTGGCCACGAATGCGGTGCTTGTTGGGTAGGCTAAGTCCGCAGATGCGGACAGTGGAGTGCAGATGCACAGGCGCAGAAGCGCAAAAACTACCGTAGAAGTGGAGCCACATATGCGGCCTGGTGTTCGAAAAAGCGGCTGGTCGGGAGGATTAGTGGCTTTCACATCTGCGATGGAATTTTCATAGATGTGGTACCGCATGATGATACCCAATTTTTCCCTATAATATTTTTTCAAAGCGCATATATACCGCCAAAACTATGCATTAGCGTCGATTAATATTTTACCATAATTTTTTACATTTTTAAGTGTTTTAATCAATTTATCCCAGTATTTTTATTTATATAAACAATTACTAATTGCATCACAAAGGGTTTTATAATAATTTTATGGATTAATTTTATCATTTGTATTTGTACTAAGTTTTAATTATTTCACAAATAGTCACATTTGCATTTTGGGTTATAATTGCAATAATTTTGCAATTATAGCCCATGTATGCATTATTACATTATACTAGAAAATAGCTTTTTGTATTTCTTAAAATACTAAGTAAGTGTTTTAAAATATTTCTAGGCATGAAAATTATTGTTTTGTAATCTGTTAATTATTTTTCATAAATTATTTTATCAATTAATTAGATATTTAACAAATAGCCATTTTATTCCTTTTATTTTCGGACCTAACCCATTAAACTAGCTCAAACCCCTTAATATACCAGCCCAATTTCAATCCCAGGCCCAATCTATACCTGCCCGACCCAATAACCCCGTTTAATCGTGGCCGTTAATCTTTTAGATCAATGGTCCACAACAATACTTACCATTTTAATTCAACAGCCAATCCTAAACCCCCCCCCCCCCCCNTAAATCCTAATCATCGTCACCGGCAAAAAGCTCACATCTATGGAGTTTACGTGCATTCTCCGACCACTACTGGTGCGACCAAAAACATTGACGCAAGTGTACGCGATCGTCAAGCAATAAAGTATTGAGTAGAGTATCGTTCCCACAAAGACTTGTGATTAACTATTGACTGATTCAAACTCAATTAACTTATCGATTCAAGAGATTTTTCACAAAATATAGAAGTCACTAATTTACTACCTAAAACTATCAAGCAATGAATTAACTAGAAAGCAACCGAACAAATAGAAATTTCAAATAACAATCAGCAGGAGAGAATATTCCAGGGTCACGGGTTAGCTAACAATCATGTTGCGTTCTTGGATTAAAATAACTAATTGATTTATCTGGATTGGTGATTGACAGGGTTGATATTGCTCATAAGAATCTGTCGAATTCTTACTCGCCTATTCAAGCTAACTCAATGCCTATATGTCTATGGAATTAAGATTAACAAAAATGCATTTATACTTCCTGTATTATAACCAAGCAAGGCAATTAGTTATATGTCTATCCTAATTGCGAATCTGTTTCCCGTTGTCCGGGTTCAAGAACTTGCTCTATTTAATCCTATATGCAATCTAGAGTTTCCACTTTCGAGTTCAACTCGAAATTCGTAGATAGTATTTTTACTGTTAGTTATTCAGCAAAATAATTAAAAACAGAATTAAATAAATAACCCAATATGATAAAATCAACTTCGTCAAATTAAACTTTAACAACAACATTCATGTTTCACCCATGACCCTAGAACAATAGGGTTCTTAGTCACTCATGTTCATACAACTATAAAAAATAATATTTTCAAACATAAAATCAATGAGTACTAGAAAAGGGATGGAAGAATTGCTCAAATCTGTGCTCCCAAGTGTTTTACGCCTTTGTTTTCTTTTCAAAATCACGTTCTCCCCTCAAAATAGGTTTTAGGGTGGCGTTTATATCAATTGGAGACATCTTGGGGTGAAAATCATCGAGTCCAAGTCGGAATATGACACTTTCACGTTTCGAGCGTCCTAGACAGCGTGGGTCGCTGCGCCCAAAATATCGACCTACTGGAAACTGCGCCACAGTTAGCGCCCCACGCTGGATGTGGCCCTCAAAATTGACTTTTTGCCTTTTTGCTCTGATTTCCCTCCAATTCGCGCCCTTTCATCTCAAATTGCATCCGAATGATTCCTACACATAGAAATACCATAATTTAGCACAAATCATCATATTAAACATCTCAAATCATCGAAACATGAGCAAAATGCAAGGCGATATATATATATATATATATATATATATATAT
>MU686422.1:135777-159557 GCA_026770625.1 Nicotiana glauca
CCCCCCCCCCCCCCCCCCCCCCTTTCAATTAAGCACCTTTATGGATTCACTAGCACGAATGAAAAAAAAATATCAGGAGGTGTATATCTTTTCATATTATTTGAATTTATTTGTTTTTTCTTGCACATTTTTTTTCTACACACACTCCATGCATTGAAGTTCTTAAGCTAGTGATTTTTTTACAATCTTAGTGCACCTTAAGGGCCCTTCCATGGCTCCACTCGAAAGCAACTCCCAAATCTCTACCCTTACTTCTTTTAGCGACTAAGTGCATTAGGAGGTAAATGTTCAACATTCTCAAATCAAGAACAAAGTAGGAATATGGCTTGTAATGTAGGTTCCAAGGAAACGGTCTATAGGCTCAAAGGGCTAGCAATGAGAAAAATTTATTTATAAGTGACAAGCACATTCATGGTCAAGCAAGAAATGCCTACATCATCTCCTAGATTAGCATAACTTAATGATTTCGCATTGATTAATACATGGGGCAAGTTCTAGACTACACAGGATAGCATAGAGTATCAAAATCCTTACGCACACATGGCACTTGACTCACTCAAGACGGCTCTGTGCAACTCTCAATTCAAGCAGGCTAAAAAGTTGAGAATTTTTAAGCAACAATGCACCAGGTAGTATAAAAGTCAATCAACTGAGAAAAAGGCATCAAAGAGTAGGCTACTTACTTGGGCATTACAATTTAAATAATATATGCATAAAGACAGAGCGCATGCCATAACTTAAATTGTCAACACCAATCATGTCAATAGGTATCTCAAAGCACCTCAATTTCACTTTTCCTACTCCTAAGAAAGAAAAAATAATAATAAAAAAAATCAGAAAAAGTTTGGACTTTTTCCGACGATGGATCTGTTGAAAAATTTTCTTGAGGGATTAAAGTCCGATTAAAAATACCAAAAAGATTTAATTTTTTTTTTAATTTTTTCAAAAACTTGTTGCGACCAAAAATACTCATGCAAGTGTACAGATCGTCAAGTAATAACGTAGTGAGTAGAGTATCGTTCCCACGAAGACTTGTGATTAACTATTGACTGATTCAAACTCAATAAACTTATCGATTCAAGAGATTTTTCGCTACAAAATATATAAGTCACTAATTTACTACCTAAAACTATCAAGCAATGAATTAAATAGAAAGCAACCGAACAAATAGCAATTTCAAATAATAATCAGCAGGAGAGAATAGTCCAGGGTCACGGGTTAGCTAATAATCATGTTGCATTCTTGGCTTAAAATAACTAATTGATTTATCTGGATTGTTGATTGACAGAGTTGAAATTGCTCATAAGAATCTATCGAATTCTTACTCGCCTATTCAAGCTAACTCAATGCCTATATGTCTATGGAATTAAGATTAACAAAAATGCATTTATACTTCCTGTATTTCAACCAAGCAAGGAAATTAGGTATATGTCTATCCTAATTGCGGATCTATTCCCCAATACCCGGGTGCAAGAAATTACCTTATTTAATTATATATGCAATCTAGAGTTTTCACTTTCGAGTTTAACTCTAAATTCGTAGATAGTGTTTGACTGTTAGCTACTCAGCAAAATAATTAAAAATAGAATTAAATAAACAACCAATATGATAAAATTAACTTCGTCAAATTAAACTTTAACAACAACATTCATGTTTCACCCATGACCCTAGAACAATAGGGTTCTTAGTCATTCATGTTCATACAACCATCAAAAATAATGTTTTCAAACATAAAATCAATGAATACTAGAAAAGGGATGGAAGAATTGCTCAAATCCGTGCTCCCAAGTGTTTCGCGCCTTTGTTTTCTTTTCAAAATCACTTTCTCCTAAAGCATGATCTCACCTACATTTATGGGGCACCCGATTATCAAAAATTAGATTAAGCACACTCGAGCTCGAGTGCACTCACTATTATGCTCCATATGCATTAGTCTAGCTTGCACAAAGTTCTGCCAAAGTTTAGCCGTCTTGTTGAAGTCAAACCTAAGCATTTCAAGGTGAACATCCCCCTTAGTCCGCGTCCATGTTGCATTGGGATCAACGCCACAAAGTGTGTGACGTATTGCTTAGTAGCGTAGGCTTTTGACAAACTTTATAATCCTTCGTGGGTTCGGGTTATCAACTCCCAAAAAATGACACAAAGCCTCTTTATGCATTGGAATGGTCTTTCCTCTGATGCACGACTCATCATCTCTCGTTTTCCAGTTTGCATATAGTTCCCGGACCATGCTGAGATTTGCCAGACCTGAACATTCAAGGAACTTACCCATCTTTTTGTCAATCAATGTAGCAAGTACATCGAGGAAGCTTCGTTCTAAAGCCTTTACATTTATCCCCATCTCAGACACATATCTCCCGTATGGAACAAAAGTATCATGCCATTTCTTGGCGGCGTCATTTAAAAATTCCAACCAAGGTCGTGATTGCTTTGTAGACCCGCTAGCCACTTGATTTCCTTGGCTTGTCGGGAAGAGCTATCACATTGCTTGCGTTTCTTTGGAAGGGGAGCGGTAGTGGAGGACTTCCCCACCCCTTTTCCTTTAGCAGTATTGTCACGAGCCATAGCAACCTACACATGACAAACACAAAGATTAGAGTGAATCAAGAAATTTTCGCCTAAGGTCATTGTGAGGGGCAAAGAGGACCCCACACTTAAAACCGATGGCTATGCATAATCGAATCACAATATTGACTCAATCGTGCATCAATGTGTCATCACAAGGCTATAGGTACTCAAGAATTCCCTATGCCATTCAATTCAAATAGTATAACATGCCCGTAACTTAACTATGGTGCAAGCATAACAAAGTTAAGGTCTACATTACTATACAAAGTTAGTACACTAACTATGACTTACAAACATTTACAACAACATAAAATACCTCCAAAGACCCCACACTTCGCCCAAACTCAAATACAACTACACTCGGCTACTCAGACTTCACTGGTGTTCAAATTTACTCTCTTAGGCATTTTAGCAAATATCTTGTGGGCATCAATTTTGCTCTTTTATTTAAACAATGATGGAACAAGGTGGACCTCCCAAATTTACATGAAATAGAAGGAATTATAATTTACTACTTCAAGAACATTCACAACCAAATTCTTGCACCAAATTTTCGTGCATCTTAAGACCACCATATTCAACAAGATATACCAATGCAAACTATGGGATTTTGGCGTTGTTTGAGAAAGAAGACTAAACTTACACTAAAAAAAATTCAAAATACAAGAAAAGAGCATACAAAGAACATATCTTTGAGTCTTGATATTAAGTTGATCAAGAAAGGTTGAAGAATTTGATGAGAGAGGGAGAGAAAGGGGAAGTCGATGGAAAAAAAATAGAGGGAGTCGTTTGAGTTTTTTTTTAATTTACTTTGGAGAAGGGTTTGGGTATTGGGTATGGGTTAGGTTGTGAGTGTATATGAGTAATTAGGTAGGGTTATTTGGGTTTTGGTCTTTAATTAAATAAGAAAACAAAAAAGAAAAAAAATTAAAACTTACCTGGACCGGCCAGCCCAGCGCCGCACGCTGGGGCTGGCGATTGAAATTTTGGGCTACTGTAAAGTGTGCCCTAGCCAGCGTGGGGCACTAGGCTATGCACTGATTTTTATTTTTTGTAACTACCCGAGCCCTCAATACATAATTCACACACACCCCACCATCCCTACCTAATATTTTATACAACTACAACAACATAAAAATGTTAGTCTACTTTAACTAAGAGAAAACAAAAAAAAACCTATGCTACGAAAATAGTAAAAATTCGGTTGCCTCCCAACGAGCGCCTAATTTAACGTCGTGGCACGACTCAACACATTTTTAAGCATCGGCCAAGTCCACCGAGGTCTTGTGACATGCAATGTCACCACCCCAATAATGTTTTATTCTCTAGACATTTACCAAGAAGGTATCACTCCAGCTCATATCACGCAATTCCACAGCTCCATGAGGCCTCACACTTACCACAACAAAAGGACATGCCTAACGAGACTTAAGCTTTCCAGGGAAAAGCTTCAACCTCGATTTGAACAAAAGAACTTCTTTCCTTGCCTCAAACTCTCGATGTTGGATGTGTTTTTCATGCCACCTCTTAGTCTTTTCTTTATACAATTTGGCATTTTCATATGCGTGCAATCGAAACTCATCAAGCTCATTGAGTTACAACAACCTCTTCTTACCAGCTAAGTCTATATCCATATTCAACTTTTTAATTTCCCAATATGCTTTGTGTTCAAGCTCGAAGGGCAAGTGATACGACTTCCCATAAACTAACTTATATCGAGAAGCACCTATGGGAGTCTTGTATGCAGTTCGATATTCCCATAATGCGTTGTCTAGCTTCCCAACCCAGTCCTTTCTATTACCACTTACTGTTTTCTCTAGGATCCACTTTACCTCTATATTTGAAACTTCCACTTGACCACTCATTTGGGGGTGATAGGCAGTGGAAACCTTGTGCTTAACTCCATACTTTTCAAGAACATTATTCAGCAATTTATTGCAGAAGTGAGTTCCTCCGTCACTTATCAACACTCTTGGAGTTCCAAAGCATGTGAAGATGTGCTTCTTGACTTGACAAAGCTTACCACAACCTTTGCATCATTAGTAGGAAGAGCAATGGCATCCACCCACTTAGAAACATAGTCAACCGCCACCAAGATGTACCTATGACCATTAGAGTATGGGAACAGTCCCATAAAATCAATCCCCCAAACATCAAAAAGCTCCACTACTAGAATATTTTGCAGCGGCATCTCGTGCTTCTTCGTGATTGTTCTAGTTCTTTGGCATCTGTCACACTTTTTAACAAAGGCATGTTCATCCTTAAATAATTTTGGCCAATAGAAACCTGATTGTAGAACTTTTTGGGCGGTTCTATCCCCACCATGATGACCTCCACATGGCGAAGTGTGACAGTCATGCAGTATGGCATTCATCTCTTCAGCAGGAACACATCTTCGCACCAACTGATCTGCACATAGCCTGTATAAGAAAGGCTCGTCCCACATGTAGTGCCTCACATCATATAGGAACCTTTTTCTATTATCGGATGTCAATTCATGTGGTGTCACCCCACTTGCAATAAAATTCACATAATCTGCATACCACGGGGCTTCGCTTTAGGTAATTGCCAATAACTGATCATCAGGAAATATTTCTTTGATTGACCCTCCTTCAGCTACATGGCTCTGATTTTCTAATCTGGACAAGTGATCAGCCACTTGATTCTCTGTCCCTTTTCGATCTCAGATCTCTAAGTCAAACTTTTACAAGAGGAGGACCCAACAAATCAGCCTCGGCTTGGTGTCTTTCTTCTCAAACAAGTATCCGATAGCTGAATGATCTGTGTAGACGATGACTTTGGTACCCACTAGATAGGATCTGAACTTGTCAAACGCCCAAACCACTGCAAGCAACTCTTTTTTAGTAACTGTGTAGTTCATATGGGCTATATTTAGAGTTTTTCTCGCATAGTAGATGGAGTGAAAGAGTTTATTTCTCCTTTTCCCCAAAACAGCTCCAATAGCTATGTCACTCGCATCGTACAACAACTCAAATGGCTGCTCCCAATCCGGAGAAATGACAATTGGTGTAGTCACTAACCTTCCCTTTAGCTCCTCAAATGCTTTCAGATAGGCATCATCAAATTTGAAGGAGACATCTTTCTCAATTGCTCGCTTGTGCTCATGTAGCACTCTCAACGGCTTTTCTTCCTGCTATTTAGACAAGTTAGAAGAAACAATAATAGGTAAAGTGTCAGAACTGCCCAGATAAGCTTATTGAAGGTGAGGATGTAGGGATTTGAGCTCCAATTTTGGAGCTTCCTCAATTGACGGCTTTGGAGAAGGTCCACTTGGCCTATTTAGGGGCTCAAAGGGGTGTGTCCCCTGCATGTAAGCACAGGATGCATCTAGGATATGCATCATCTCCTCAACTTCCTTATTAATCTCCAAGCTATCAAACAACATAAGTGCTTTATCTAGAGAATCGTCTAGATATACACTCGTGTTAAGAAGTTGCTCGTCTACCTCCACAACAGATATCATCGAGAGCTCCCCATAGTGGCTGGGAAGTTGGATTGCTTTGTCGATATTAAATACTGTTTCCTCGTCATCCACTCTCAAAATCATTTTTCCCTCTCTCACTTTAATAATTGCATCATCAGTAGCCAAGAGAGGTCGCCCTAATATGATTGGAACCAGTTCGTCAGCCTCATAATCTAGTATAATGAAGTCTGCAGGGAATATGAACTTCCCAATTTGCAGCAATACATCTTCAATCACTCCCTCAGGGTATGCTATAGACCTATCAGCCAGCTGCAACATCACAGTAGTTGGTCTTGGAGCTCCTAAACCCAATTTCTTGAGCAGGGATAAGGGCATCAGATTTATGCTCGCTCCCAAATCGCAAAGAGCACGACGTACGTCAATATTACCAATTCGCACAGAGATAGTGAAGCTGCTAGGATCCTTAAGCTTTTGAGGGAGCTTGTTTTGGATCCTTGAAGTGCACTCCTCAGTAAGTGCAACTGTCTCAAATTCAGTCAATCTTCTCTTATGAGCCACTATATCTTTTATGTACTTAGCATACTTTGGAATTTCATGAAGTACATCCACTAGTGGAATATTTAATTGAATCTGTTTCAACATAGAGAGAAATTTGTTGAACACGTGATCATCATTCTTTTTCTGCAATCTTTGGGGGAAAGGTGGTAGTGGCCTTGCAGCCTCCACTGCTTTAAAGTTGCATCCTTTTTCTTTGATTCATGTGTCGCCTTAGGAATCAACTCCCCCTCAAGTATGGGCTTGTCTTTTCTTTTCTTTGGAACTTTCTCTAGTTCCCTCCCATTTCTGAGTGTAACTGCATTAACTTGAGGGTTCTTCTCTGTATCACTAGGGAGTCTAGTATTTTGATTTGTTGCTCGCTGACCCATTTGCCTCTCAAGATTTTTGAAATCAGTCCTGAGCTGTTGATTGTCAAGCAACAACTTCTTTAGCAAATCATTTGTACTTTCTTCCATTTGTTGGGGTGGCTTCTGAGGTTGATTGAAATTTCCTTGGGGTCTATAATGATTCTGATTCGACTGATTTTTACCCTATGAGTAGTTGGGATGATTCTTCCAATTTGGATTGTAAGTGTTCCCATATTGTGCATGCTGATTCATTGGACCTCTGTTCTGTTGCCCCACATAGTATATGGATTCAGGATTCGTGGGGCACATGTCACTCATATGATTGTTGCCGTTAGCAGCAGATAGACATTTCTTGTACATGTTGCATCGGTTTTGTTTGTTGCATTATCATTCTATTCGTCTGATTTGCCAATTTTGCTATATCAGCTCTCATGGCTGAAAAGTCATCAAGCTCAATCCATCCGACTGCTTTCTGTTTAATTGCCCACTATGAATCACCATCATCTTGCCAATTATGATCATCAGTAATGAAGTTATTTAGCAAGAGTTGGATTTCACTGTACGGTCTAGCCATGAAACTACCCCACAAGCTGAGCCAAGATTCATCTTTGATGCATCATCTAGCCCATCAACAAAAGTGTGACCCAATACCTCATCAGTCTAACAATCATGTGGGCAGTCTCTGAGTAGCTTCTTGTATCTTTCCCATGCTTGACGAAGTGTCTCATCATCTCGTTGTTCGAACCCAAGAATTTGACTCTTTAATGACTTTGTCTTCTTAGTGGGGAAAAACTTGATTAAGAATTTCCTTGCTAGATCATCCCAAGTACGGATTGAGTTTGCGGGTTCCTTTTGTAACTATTCCTTAGCTTCCCCGAGCAGTGAAAAGGGGAAAAGTGTTAGCCTGACATAGTCCTTGGAAATGTTGGGATAATTGTAAGTGTCCGTAATTTCCAAGAAATTTTGAGTGTGCCTCTGCGGGTCTTCATGAGATAGAACCACATATTGCCCTGTGGACTGAATCAGCTGCACCATGTACTGTTTAAGTTCAAAATACCCAGTGATATCAGGCTTCACAATAGCCTGAATCATATTAGCAAGACTGGGCCTTGCGGCTTCAATCACCGCACGCTCTTCGTTACCTGCCATCTCTGTTGGCTATGGTTGAACTATGATGTCCAAATCTCCTTCTATTCTAGTTCTAGCTTTGACTTCCCTCCTCACTCTATGAAGTGTTCATTCAATTTCAATATCAAGAGGAGGGAGATTGTTTGTGCTTCTACTCCTCCGCATTCAAGAGAAGAGCCTGTGTTAACACAAACAAGGTAAACTGAAAATTAAAACTTGAATAAATAACTAATAAAAGCTCAATTCAGTCAAGTAGCTAATTTCTAAGTCCCAGTCAATGGTGCCAAAAACTTGTTGCAACCAAAAACACTCACACAAATGTACGCGATAGTTAAGTAATAAAGTAGTGAGTGGAGAATCGTTCCAACGAAGACTTGTGATTAACTATTGATTGATTCAAACTCAATTAACTTATTGATTCAAGAGATTTTTCACAAAATATAGAAGCCACTAATTTACTACCTAAAACTATCAAGCAATGAATTAACTAGAAAGCAACCAAACTGGTTTGTCACACCTCCTTTTTTCTTACTATACCCGTAAGGGTATAGAGGAATTTTTCCAATTAAGGGACAATCGAAGAGGGATTTAATATTAAGAGATTCAGAGTCGCCACTTGGGAGATTTATGGTGTCCCAAGTCACCGGTTTAATCCCGAATCGAGGAAAAGTTGACTCTGTTTAACAGTCCGCGAACCAAAAATCCAAGTACGGAATTCTGTTAACCGGGGAGAAGGTGTAAGGCATTCCCGGGTTCCGTGGTTCTAGCACGGTCGCTCAACTATCATATTCGGCTTAATTATACGATTTTATACAATTATGAACCTATGTGCTAATTTTAACTTTTAACCGCTTTTATTCATTTTTAGAGAAAATTGCAACGTTATTAAAACATGTGTCGACCACGTCACATAAATTCACCCGTGACATTTGACATATTTTAATCATCGTTGAGATTTGGATTTGGGTCACATAAATGCGCACCCGAGTTTAAGAAAGTAATATTATTAACTAGCGTGCCTAAAGCAATTTCGCATCTGCAATTTGCGAGGGCCATGGAATTTACTAAATGGCACACCTCGAATTCTAAGGACAAAACAAGATTAATCTAAATGAGGGCCATGCAATTATCATTTTTGTTCGGCACGACACACCTCTAATTCTAATTTAAAAGAGAACTACAGACGGAGGGCCAATATCTATATTGTGACAACATCATGTCTAGCTATAACCAATTCGAGTAAATATGAGCAGGTAACCGAGCGAGAAAATTCAAAACCACGGAGATCAAAGTCTCCAAGCAAACAAACAATTCACACACATTAAGCTAGAATAAAACAAACAATAGTCTCAAATTCCAACGAAAGGAGTTCACTGAACGCTAGATATTAGGAGGGATATGAACAAATCAATTCACACACATGCAAAGCCTTACATATTTCATAAATAAATGAAATTCCAACTCAAGCTCAACATTCACCAAATTGTCGACTGAAATGCATACAAAGAAATGTTGAATTATGAATCCCACTCTAACCAAAACGGGATGAATAGTCATTAGCATTCTTAATCATAAGATGCAAAAACACAAACAGAAAACTTAAAAAAAAAAAAAGTAAGAGTGGACCTTTAATTGAATCTGAAACTCAGATGCCTACACTGTTTTGAGGCTCACAAGCAATAAAATCACGAACAAAACCTCGGCAGGCAACGAAAACCTCGACTCGGCATCGGAAAACTCGAACTAGAAGCGGTCTAAGTTTACTTTTTCGGCCAGCAAACTAGAAAACCAACAGACAACATTCCCTCATAATAAGTGCGGTCGACATCCCAAAGAAACCATGTATAGAAGTCAACGAAAACATGTACATCGCTGGAAAATTGCTCCTCGTCAAATCCTAACTCATTCTCACTTTCCCGTTTTACCTCTCACTGTATCATTCATTTTTTTTTTAATTTGAATTGAGGTGAGTTTGGTTTCTATTAGGACATGGAGAAGGATGAGATCTGGTCGTTTCTCGATGGCATGTAGGGGTCTGAATCGTTCCTCTGTTGAAAGAGATGTGAGAAAGAAGAAGGGATGTTGTGTGGAGGAGTTCGCCGTTGTTGGTCAAACAGCTGGTGGGTGGGCAGGTGGTTTGCGTATTTTTTCCGGCGAGTTGGTGAAGGGGGGTGGTGTGAGGTCCGGTGACTTGGGATGGGGTCAAGGAGATGATCTTCAGTGGTGGGATTTTTTTGAATTGTGGCGGCTCATTCTTCAGTATCAGGCGTTATCCCTTTCCAATTGTAGGCGCAACTCCCTGTATTTTTCAGTCTTAGGCGTATGTCCTTTCAGTGTATATGTCCCCTCTTTTTATAATGTGTATTTAGGGTATAAAGAGGGGAATGGCTAATGGGTCAAAGGTTTGGGCTGGGTAGGTATAGGGTAATTGGGCCATTGTATTTGTTCTTTGGGATGGACCAATACGCCAAGACTAAGTCAATTTCTTTTCCCATTTTTTTTCTTTTATTTAATTAATTAAAAACCTAACTTAAATCTTAAATTAATTCAAATTATAGAATTAAACTAATTATTTAACTATAAAGTTAATAAAAATTAATTGATCCTAAATTTAAAGAGAAAAATTAATAATCCAAAATTTTAAAGCTAAGAATGTAAAAATGGGCCATTTTTGTGATTTTTATTTTTTAATAAAGAAACTACTAATAAATTAATCCTAAAATGTGAATAAATTCTAAATGCAATGCATGGTATTTTTGGTATTTTTTTATTTTAATGAAAATTAAATATGCACAATAATGCAAATAATTTAACAAAATTCTACGAAAATTCCTATAAATTGCAAAAAATTGGGAAAATTATTTCTTGATATTTTATGGGAGTAATTCATATAAGGCAAAAATCACGTGCTCACAGCTGCCCCTCTTTGCTCGGAAACACGAAGAGTTTTTGTGAAAAGATAAAGTAAGCGGATACGAGCAATTTTTGCCCGTTTGAATACTCCGTGCTAAGCATTTTTGAAAGATTTGGCCGAACCTTGCTTCCGAGGTTGCCTACATATCCTTGGCTGTAAAGGAATCAGGTCAGTGTAGTTCAGAAATGAGTGAGATGATGGAGTTCGCCGAGGTGAAGAGCTGGTCGAGGTGCCGTTCGCCGGGTTCTGGTCTGCGGTCCTGTTATTAAATCAAAAATCAAAATATGAAAAAGACTAACTAAGCCTATCAACTATGAGTTACAAGATTATTATCTATAAATCTTCTGAAGCTTGATCTTGAGTCTTGAATGGTTCTTCATGCAGACTTTAAATTTGAACCTTGGCGCTTGTTAGCTGTAGGTGCTAGTTCATTCTTCTTCAACTTTTCGGACCAAGACCGGACATGTAGTGCTTGTGACCTCAATAATGTCTTGAGAAGCTCACATCTTTCATCAACTTCGATATTTGGATTCACTTCTTATCTTTCTCTCTTTTTTTTCTTCAGATCATGACTAACTTTTGTAGATCATCTCGGACTGTTGACTCGTATTTTTCCCGCAAGGCTCTTTCGTTGCTGACTTAAATTGCATTCCGAAGTGTTTTGCCCTTTCTTCGAGTGATGCTTGACTATCGCGATTTGAAATATATGCTTCCGTTCTCCAGGCGGGCTCCGGATTGCTAAAACTTGAGATGAATGCCTCTGTTCTCCAGGCGGGCTTCTGATTGCTAAAACATAAAATAAATGCCCCTGTTCTCCAGGCGGGCTCCTAATTGCTAAATACTGAAAATAAATGCCTATGTTCTCCATGCAGGCTCCTAATTACTAAAACTTAAAATAAATGCCTCTGTTCTCCAGGCGGGCTCCTAATTGCTAAAAACAGAAAATAAATGCCTCTGTTCTCCAGGCGGGCTCCTGTTGCTAAAAACTAAAAATAAATATCTCTGTTCTGCAGGCGGGCTCCTAATTGCTAGAAACTTGAAAACAAATGCCTCTGTTCTCCAGGTGGGCTCCTGATTGCTAAAAACATGAGAATAAATGCCTCTGTTCTCCAGGCGGGCTCCTGATTGCAAAAAACAGAAAATAAATGCCCTGTTCTCCAGGCGGGCTACTGATTGCTAAAAACTTGAAAATAAATGCCTCTATTCTCCAGGCGGGCTCTTGATTTGTAAAAACATTAAAAAATAAATGCCTCTATTATCGAGTCGGGCTCCTAATTGCTAAAAATATGAAAATAAATGCCTCTATTCTTCAGGCAGGCTCCTGATTGTTAAAATCTTAAAAATAAATGACTCTGTTCTGCAGGCGGGCTCCTGATTGCTAAAAAATTAAAAATAAATGCCCCTGTTCTCCAGGCGGGCTCCCGATTGCAAAATACTTGAAAATAAAAGCCTCTATTCTCCAGACGGGCTCCTGATTGCTAAAAACTGGAAAATAAACGCCTCTGTTCTCCAGGCGGGCTCCTGATTGCTAAAAATTGGAAAATAAATGCCTCTGTTCTCCAGGCGGTTTCCTGATTGCTAAAAACTTGAAAATAAATGCCTCTGTTCTCCAGGCGGGCTCCTGATTGCTAAAAACTTGAAGATAAATGCCTCTGTTCTCAAGGAGGGCTCCTGATTGCTAAAAACTTGAAAATAAATGCCTTTGTTCTCCAGGCGGGCTCCTGATTGCTAAAATCTTGAAAATAAATGCCTCTATTCTCCAGGCAGGCTCCTGATTGTTAAATACTTGAAACTAAATAACTCTGTTCTCCAGGCGGGCTCCTGATTTCTAAAAACTTGAAAATAAATGACTCTGTTCTCCAAGCGGGCTCCTGATTGCTAAAACTTGAAAATAAATACCTATGTTCTCCAAGCGGGCTCCTAATTGCTAAAAACTTGAAAATAAATGCCTCTGTTCTCGGGGCGGGCTACTGAATGCTAAAAACTTGAAAGTAAATGCCTCTATTCTCCAGGCGGGCTCCTGATTGCTCAAAACTTGAAAATAAATGCCTCTGTTCTCCAGCCGGGCTCCTGATTGCTAAAAACATGAGAATAAATGCCTCTGTTCTCTAGGCGGGCTCCTGATTGCTAAAAACTGAAAATAAATGCCCTGTTCTCCTTGCGGGCTGCTGATTGCTAAAAACTTGAAAATAAATGCCTCTGTTCTCTAGGTGGGCTCCTGATTTGTAAAAACATTAAAAAATAAATGCCTCTGTTATCCAGTCGGGCTCCTGATTGCTAAAAACGTGAAACTAAATGCCTCTGTTCTCCAGGCGGGCTCCAGATTGCTAAAAACATGAGAATAAATGCCTCTGTTCTCCGGGCGGGCTCCTAATTGCTAAAAACTGAAAATAAATGCCCTGTTCTCCAGGCGGGCTGCTGATTGCTAAAAACTTGAAAATAAATGCATCTGTTCTCCAGGCGGGCTCCTGATTTGTAAAAACATTAAAAAATAAATGCCTCTATTATCGAGTCGGGCTCCTAATTGCTAAAAAATTGAAAATAAATGCCTCTATTCTCCAGGCGAGCTCCTGATTGTTAAAATCTTAAAAATAAATGACTCTGTTCTGCAGGCGGGCTCCTATTGGCTAAAAATTTAAAAATAAATGCCCCTGTTCTCCAGGCGGGCTCCCGATTGCAAAATAATTAAAAATAAATGCCTCTATTCTCTAGACAGGCTCCTGATTGCTAAAAAATGGAAAATAAACGCCTCTGTTCTCCAGGCGGGCTCCTGATTGCTAAAAATTTGAAAATAAATGCTTCTGTTCTCCAGGCGGTTTCCTGATTGCTAAAAACTTGAAAATAAATGCCTTTGTTCTCCAGGCGGGCTCCTGATTGCTAAAAACTTGAAGATAAATGCCTCTGTTCTCAAGGAGGGCTCCTAATTGCTAAAAACTTAAAAATAAATGCCTTTGTTCTCCAGGCGGGCTCCTGATTGCTAAAATCTTGAAAATAAATGCCTCTATTCTCCAGGCGGGCTCCTGATTGTTAAATACTTGAAACTAAATGACTCTGTTCTCCAGGCGGGCTCCTGATTTCTAAAAACTTGAAAATAAATGACTCTGTTCTCCAGGCGGGCTCCCTATTGCTAAAACTTGAAAATAAATGCCTATGTTCTCCAAGCGGGCTCCTGATTGCTAAAAACTTGAAAATAAATGCCTCTGTTCTCCTGGCGGGCTCCTGATTTGTAAAAACATTAAAAAATAAATGCCTTTATTATTGAGTCGGGCTCCTAATTGCTAAAAAATTGAAAATAAATGCCTCTATTCTCCAGACGGGCTCCTGATTGTTAAAATCTTAAAAATAAATGACTCTGTTCTGCAGGCGGGCTCCTATTGGCTAAAAATTTAAAAATAAATGCCCCTGTTCTCCAGGCGGGCTCCCGATTGCAAAATAATTGAAAATAAATGCCTCTATTCTCCAGACAGGCTCCTGATTGCTAAAAAATGGAAAATAAACGCCTCTGTTCTCCAGGCGGGCTCCTGATTGCTAAAAATTTGAAAATAAATGCCTCTGTTCTCCAGGCGGGCTCCTGATCGCTAAAAACTTGAAGATAAATGCCTCTGTTCTCAAGGAGGGCTCCTGATTGCTAAAAACTTGAAAATAAATGCCTCTGTTCTCCAGGCGGGCTCCTGATCGCTAAAAACTTGAAGATAAATGCCTCTGTTCTCAAGGAGGGCTCCTGATTGCTAAAAACTTGAAAATAAATGCCTCTGTTCTCCAGGCGGGCTCCTGATCGCTAAAAACTTGAAGATAAATGCCTCTGTTCTCAAGGAGGGCTCCTGATTGCTAAAAACTTGAAAATAAATGCCTCTGTTCTCCAGGCGGGCTCCTGATCGCTAAAAACTTGAAGATAAATGCCTCTGTTCTCAAGGAGGGCTCCTGATTGCTAAAAACTTGAAAATAAATGCCTCTGTTCTCCAGGCGGGCTCCTGATCGCTAAAAACTTGAAGATAAATGCCTCTGTTCTCAAGGAGGGCTCCTGATTGCTAAAAACTTGAAAATAAATGCCTCTGTTCTCCAGGCGGGCTCCTGATCGCTAAAAACTTGAAGATAAATGCCTCTGTTCTCAAGGAGGGCTCCTGATTGCTAAAAACTTGAAAATAAATGCCTCTGTTCTCCAGGCGGGCTCCTGATCGCTAAAAACTTGAAGATAAATGCCTCTGTTCTCAAGGAGGGCTCCTGATTGCTAAAAACTTGAAAATAAATGCCTCTGTTCTCCAGGCGGGCTCCTGATCGCTAAAAACTTGAAGATAAATGCCTCTGTTCTCAAGGAGGGCTCCTGATTGCTAAAAACTTGAAAATAAATGCCTCTGTTCTCCAGGCGGGCTCCTGATCGCTAAAAACTTGAAGATAAATGCCTCTGTTCTCAAGGAGGGCTCCTGATTGCTAAAAACTTGAAAATAAATGCCTCTGTTCTCCAGGCGGGCTCCTGATCGCTAAAAACTTGAAGATAAATGCCTCTGTTCTCAAGGAGGGCTCCTGATTGCTAAAAACTTGAAAATAAATGCCTCTGTTCTCCAGGCGGGCTCCTGATCGCTAAAAACTTGAAGATAAATGCCTCTGTTCTCAAGGAGGGCTCCTGATTGCTAAAAACTTGAAAATAAATGCCTCTGTTCTCCAGGCGGGCTCCTGATCGCTAAAAACTTGAAGATAAATGCCTCTGTTCTCAAGGAGGGCTCCTGATTGCTAAAAACTTGAAAATAAATGCCTCTGTTCTCCAGGCGGGCTCCTGATCGCTAAAAACTTGAAGATAAATGCCTCTGTTCTCAAGGAGGGCTCCTGATTGCTAAAAACTTGAAAATAAATGCCTCTGTTCTCCAGGCGGGCTCCTGATCGCTAAAAACTTGAAGATAAATGCCTCTGTTCTCAAGGAGGGCTCCTGATTGCTAAAAACTTGAAAATAAATGCCTCTGTTCTCCAGGCGGGCTCCTGATCGCTAAAAACTTGAAGATAAATGCCTCTGTTCTCAAGGAGGGCTCCTGATTGCTAAAAACTTGAAAATAAATGCCTCTGTTCTCCAGGCGGGCTCCTGATCGCTAAAAACTTGAAGATAAATGCCTCTGTTCTCAAGGAGGGCTCCTGATTGCTAAAAACTTGAAAATAAATGCCTCTGTTCTCCAGGCGGGCTCCTGATCGCTAAAAACTTGAAGATAAATGCCTCTGTTCTCAAGGAGGGCTCCTGATTGCTAAAAACTTGAAAATAAATGCCTCTGTTCTCCAGGCGGGCTCCTGATCGCTAAAAACTTGAAGATAAATGCCTCTGTTCTCAAGGAGGGCTCCTGATTGCTAAAAACTTGAAAATAAATGCCTCTGTTCTCCAGGCGGGCTCCTGATCGCTAAAAACTTGAAGATAAATGCCTCTGTTCTCAAGGAGGGCTCCTGATTGCTAAAAACTTGAAAATAAATGCCTCTGTTCTCCAGGCGGGCTCCTGATTGCTAAAATCTTGAAAATAAATGCCTCTATTCTCCAGGCGGGCTCCTGATTGTTAAATACTTGAAACTAAATGACTCTGTTCTCCAGGCAGGCTCCTTATTTCTAAAAACTTGAAAATAAATGACTCTGTTCTCCAAGCGGGCTCCTGATTGCTAAAACTTGAAAATAAATGCCTATGTTCTCCAAGCGGGCTCCTG
Source organism: Nicotiana glauca (assembly GCA_026770625.1). NCBI lineage: Eukaryota > Viridiplantae > Streptophyta > Magnoliopsida > Solanales > Solanaceae > Nicotiana > Nicotiana glauca. Next base: position 152,411 of record MU686422.1, read on the forward strand.
ATTGCTAAAAACTTGAAAATAAATGCCTCTGTTCTCGGGGCGGGCTCCTGATTGCTAAAAACTTGAAAATAAATGCCTCTATTCTCCAGGCGGGCTCTTGATTGCTCAAAACATGAAAATAAATGCCTCTGTTCTCCAGGCGGGCTCCTGATTGCTAAAAACATGAGAATAAATGCCTCTGTTCTCCAGGCGGGCTCCTGATTGCTAAAAACTGAAAATAAATGCCCTGTTCTCCTGGCAGGCTGCTGATTGCTAAAAACTTTAAAATAAATGCCTCTGTTCTCTAGGCAGGCTCCTGATTTGTAAAAACATTAAAAAATAAATGCCTCTGTTCTCTAGTCGGGCTCCTGATTGCTAAAAACTTGAAACTAAATGCCTCTGTTCTCCAAGCGGGCTCCAGATTGTTAAAATCTTAAAAATAAATGACTCTGTTCTCCAGGCGGGCTCTGATTGCTAAAAATTTGAAAATAAATGCCCCTGTTCTCCAGGCGGGCTCCTTTGAAAATAAATGCCCCTGTTCTCCAGGCGGGCTCGTGATTGCTAAATACTTGAAAATAAATGCCTCTATTCTCCAGGCAGGCTCTTGATTGTTAAATACTAGAAAATAAATGACTATGTTCTCCAGACGGGCTCCTGATTTCTAAATACTTAAAAATAAATGACTCTGTTCTCCAAGTGGGCTCCTGATTGCTAAAAACTTGAAAATAAATGCCTATGTTCTCCAAGCAGGCTCCTGATTTGTAAAAACATTAAAAAATAAATGCCTCTGTTCTCCAGGCGGGCTCCTGATTGTTAAAATCTTAAAAATAAGTGCCTTTGTTCTCCAGGCGGTCTCCTTTGAAAATAAATGCCCTTGTTCTCCAGGCGGTCTCCTTTGAAAATAAATGCCCCTGTTCTCCAAGTGGGCTCCTGATTGCTAAATATATGAAAATAAATGCCTCTATTCTCCAGGCGGGCTCCTGATTGCTAAAACTGGAAAATAAATGCCTCTGTTCTCCAGGCGGGCTCCTGATTGCTAAAAAATGGAAAATAAATGCCTCTGTTCTCCAGGCGGTTTCCTGATTGCTAAAAACTTGAAAATAAATGCCTCTGTTCTTCAGGCGGGCTCCTGATTGCTCAAAACTTGAAGATAAATGCCTCCGTTCTCCAGGAGGGCTCCTGATTGCTAAAAACTTGAAAATAAATGCCTCTGTTCTCTAGTCGGGCTCCTGATTGCTAAAATCTAGAAAATAAATGCCTCTGTTCTCCAGGCGGGCTCCTGATTGCTAAAATCTTGAAAATAAATGCCTCTATTCTCCAGGCGGGCTCCTGATTTCTAAATACTTGAAAAGAAATGAATCTGTTCTCCAAGCGGGCTCCGGATTGCTAAAAACTTGAAAATAAATGCCTATGTTCTCGAAGCGGGCTCATGATTGTTTAAAACTTGAAAATAAATGCCTATGTTCTCCAGGGGGGCTCCTGATTGCTAAAAACTTGAAAATAAATGCCTCTGTTCTCCAGGCGGGCTCCTGATTGCTAAAAACTTGAAAATAAATGCCTCTGTTCTCCAGGCGGGCTCCTGATTGCTAAAAACTTGAAAATAAATGCCTCTATTCTCCAGGCGGGCTCCTGATTGCTCAAAACTTGAAAATAAATGCTTCTGTTCTCCAGGCGGGCTCCTGATTGCTAAAAACTTTAAAATAAATGCCTCTGTTCTCCAGGCAGGCTCCTAATTGCTAAAATCTGAAAATAAATGCCTTTGTTCTCCAGGCGGGCTCCTGATTGCTAAAACTGAAAAATAAATGCCTCTGTTCTCCAGGCGGATTCCTGATTGCTAAAACTTGAAAAAAAATGACTATGTTCTTCAAGCGGGCTCCTGATTGCCAAAAACAGGAAAATAGATGCCTCTGTTCTGCAGGCGGGCTCCTGATTGCTAAAAACTGGAAAATAGATGCCTATGTTCTCCAGGCGGGCTCCTGATTGCTAAAAACATGAGAATAAATGCCTCTGTTCTCCAGGCAGGTTCCTGATTGCTAAAAACTGAAAATAAATGCCCTGTTCTCCAAGCGGGCTGCTGATTGCTAAAAACTTGAAAATAAATGTCTCTGTTCCCAAGGCGGGCTCCTGATTTTTAAAAACATTAAAAAATAAATGCCTCTGTTCTCCAGTCGGGCTCCTAATTGCTAAAAACTTGAAAATAAATGCCTCTATTCTCCAGGCGGGCTCCTGATTGTTAAAATCTTAAAAATAAATGCCTCTGTTCTCCAGGCGTGATCCTGATTGCTAAAAATTTGAAAATAAATGCCCCTGTTCTCCAGGCGGGCTCCTTTGAAAATAAATGCCCCTGTTCTCCAGGCGGACTCCTGATTGCTAAATACTTGAAAATAAATGCCTCTATTCTCCAGGAAGGCTCCTGATTGCTAAAAACTGGAAAATAAATGCCTCTGTTCTCCAAGCGGGCTCCTGATTGCTAAAAACTGGGGAAAAAAATGCCTCTGTTCTCCAGGCAGTTTCCTGATTGCTAAAAACTTGAAAATAAATGCCTCTATTCTCCAGGCGGGCTCCTGATTGCTAAAAACTTGAAGATAAATACCTCTGTTCTCCAGGAGGACTCCTAATTGCTAAAAACTTGAAAATAAATGCCTTTGTTCTCCAGACGGGCTCCTGATTGCTAAAATCTTGAAAATAAATGCCTCTATTCTCCAGGCGGGCTCCTGATTGCTAAAATTTTAAAAATAAATGCCTCTATTCTCCAGGCGGGCTCCTGATTGTTAAATACTTGAAAATAAATGGCTCTGTTCTCCAGGCGGGCTCCCGATTTCTAAAAACTTGAAAATAAATGACTCTGTTCTCCAAGCGAGCTCCTGATTGCTAAAAACTTGAAAATAAATGCCTATGTTCTCCAAGCGGGCTCCTGATTGCTCAAAACTTGAAAATAAACGCCTATGTTCTCCAGGCGGGCTCCTGATTGCAAAAAACTTGAAAATAAATGCCCCTGTTCTCCAGGCGGGCTCCTTTGAAAATAAATGCCCCTGTTCTCCAGGCAGGCTCCTGATTGCTAAATACTTGAAAATAAATGCCTCTATTCTCCAGGCGGGCTCCTGATTGTTAAATACTTGAAAATAAATGACTCTATTCTCCAGGCGGGCTCCTGATTTCTAAATACTTGAAAATAAATGACTCTGTTCTCCAAGTGGGCTCCTGATTGCTAAAAACTTGAAAATAAATGCATATGTTCTCCAAGCGGGCTCCTGATTTGTAAAAACATTAAAAAATAAATGTCTCTGTTCTCCAGTCGGGCTCCTGATTGCTAAAAACTTGAAAATAAATGCCTCTGTTCTCCAGGCAGGCTCCTGATTGATAAAACCTTAAAAATAAATGCCTCTGTTCTCCAGGCGGGCTCCTGATTGCTAAAAATTTGAAATTAAATGCCCCTGTTCTCCAGGCGGGCTCCTTTGAAAATAAATGCCCCTGTTCTCCAGGCGGGCTCCTGATTGCTAAATACTTGAAAATAAATGCCTCAATTGTCCAAGCGGGCTCCTGATTGCTAAAACTGGAAAATAAATGCCTCTGTTCTCCAGGCGGGTTCCTGATTGCTAAAAACTGGAAAAGAAATGCCTCTGTTCTCCAGGCGGTTTCCTGATTGCTAAAAACTTGAAAATAAATGCCTCTATTCTCCAGGCGGGCTCCTGATTGCTCAAAACTTGAAAATAAATGCCTCTATTCTCCAGGCGGGCTCCTGATTGCTAAAAACTTAAAATAAATGCCTCTGTTCTCCAGGCGGGCTCCTAATTGCTAAAATCTGAAAATAAATGCCTTTGTTCTCCAGGCGGGCTCCTGATTGCTAAAACTGAAAAATAAATGCCTCTGTTCTCCAGGCGGGTTCCTGATTGCTAAAACTTGAAAAAAAATGACTATGTTCTTCGAGCGGGCTCCTGATTGCTAAAAATAGGAAAATAGATGCCTCTGTTCTCCAGGCGGGCTTCTGATTGCTAAAAACTGGAAAATAGATGCCTCTGTTCTCCAGGCGGGCTCCTGATTGCTAAAAACATGAGAATAAATGCCTCTGTTCTCCAGGCAGGCTCCTGATTGCTAAAAACTGAAAATAAATGCCCTGTTCTCCAAGCGGGCTGCTGATTGCTAAAAACTTGAAAATAAATGTCTCTGTTCCCAAGGCGGGCTCCTGATTTTTAAAAACATTAAAAAATAAATGCCTCTGTTCTCCAGTCGGGCTCCTAATTGCTAAAAACTTGAAAATAAATGCCTCTATTCTCCAGGCGGGCTCCTGATTGTTAAAATCTTAAAAATAAATGCCTCTGTTCTCCAGGCGGGCTCCTTTGAAAATAAATGCCCCTGTTCTCCAGGCGGACTCCTGATTGCTAAATACTTGAAAATAAATGCCTCTATTCTCCAGGAAGGCTCCTGATTGCTAAAAACTGGAAAATAAATGCCTCTGTTCTCCAAGCGGGCTCCTGATTGCTAAAAACTGGAAAAAAAATGCCTCTGTTCTCCAGGCAATTTCCTGATTGCTAAAAACTTTAAAATAAATGCCTCTGTTCTCCAGGCGGGCTCCTGATTGCTAAAAACTTGAAGATAAATGCCTCTGTTCTCCAGGAGGGCTCCTGATTGCTAAAAACTTGAAAATAAATGCCTTTGTTCTCCAGACGGGCTCCTGATTGCTAAAATCTTGAAAATAAATGCCTCTGTTCTCCAGGCGGGCTCCTGATTGCTAAAATCTTGAAAATAAATGCCTCTATTCTCCAGGCGGGCTCCTGATTGTAAAATACTTGAAAATAAATGGCTCTGTTCTCCAGGCGGGCTCCCGATTTCTAAAAACTTGAAAATAAATGACTCTGTTCTCCAAGCGGGCTCCTGATTGCTAAAAACTTGAAAATAAACGCCTATGTTCTCCAGGCGGGCTCCTGATTGCAAAAAACTTGAAAATAAATGCCTCGGTTCTCCAGGGGGGCTCCTGATTGCTAAAAACTTGAAAATAAATGCCTCTATTCTACAGGCGGGCTCCTGATTGCTCAAAACTTGAAAATAAATGCCTCTGTTCTCCAGGCGGGCTCCTAATTGCTAAAAATATGAGAATAAAGGCCTCTATTCTCGAGGCGGGCTCCTGATTGCTAAAAACTGAAAATAAATGCCCTGTTCTCCAGGGGGGCTGCTGATTGCTAAAAACTTGAAAATAAATGCCTCCGTTCTCTAGGCGGGCTCCTCATTTGTAAAAACATTAAAAAAATAAATGCCTCTGTTCTCCAGTCGGGCTCCTGATTGCTAAAAACTTGAAACTAAATGCCTCTGTTCTCCAGGCAGGCTCCTGATTGCTAAAAATTTCAAAATAAATGCCCCTGTTCTTCAGGCGGGCTCCTTTGAAAATAAATGCGCCTGTTCTCCAGGCAGGCTCCTGATCGCTAAAAATTTCAAAATAAATGCCCCTGTTCTGCAGGCGGGCTTCTGATTGCTAAATACTTGAAAATAAATGGCTCTGTTCTCCAAGTGGGCTCCTGCTTGCTAAAAACTTGAAACTAAATGCTTCTGTTCTCCAGGCAGGCTCCTGATTGCTAAAAACTTGAAAATAAATGTCTCTGTTCTCCAGTCGGGCTCCTGATTGCTAAAAACTTGAAAATAAATGCCTCTGTTCTCCAGGCAGGCTTCAGATTGATAAAACCTTAAAAATAAATGCCTCTGTTCTCCAGGCGGGCTCCTGATTGCTAAAACTTTGAAATTAAATGCCCCTGTTCTCCAGGCGGGCTCCTTTGAAAATAAATGCCCCTGTTCTCCAGGCGGGCTTCTGATTGCTAAATACTTGAAAATAAATGCCTCTATTCTCCAAGCGGGCTCCTGATTGCTAAAACTGGAAAATAAATGTCTCTGTTCTCCAGGCGGGTTCCTGATTGCTAAAAACTGGAAAAGAAATGCCTCTGTTCTCCAGGCGGTTTCCTGATTGCTAAAAACTTGAAAATAAATGCCTCTGTTCTCCAGGCGTGCTCCTGATTGCTAAAAACTTGAAGATAAATTCCTTTGTTCTCCAGGAGGGCTCTTGATTGCTAAAAACTTGAAAATAAATGCCTCTGTTCTCCAGGCGGGCTCCTGATTGCTAAATTATTGAAAATAAATGCCTCTATTCTCCAGGCGGGCTCCTGATTGTTAAAATCTTGAAAATAAATGCCTCTATTCTCCAGGAGGGCTCTTGATTGTTAAATACTTGAAAATAAATGACTCTGTTCTCCAGGCGGGCTCCTGATTTCTAAATACTTGAAAATAAATGACTTTGTTCTCCAAGCGGGCTCCTGATTGCTAAAAACTTGAAAATAAATGCCTATGTTCTCCAAGCGGGCTCGTGATTGCTAAAAACTCTAAAATAAATGCCTATGTTCTCCAGGCGGGCTCCTGATTGCTAAAAACTTGAAAATAAATGCCTTTATTCTCCATGCGGGATCCTGATTGCTAAAAACTTTAAAATAAATGCATCTATTCTTCAGGAGGGCTCCTGATTGCTCAAAACTTGAAAATAAATGCCTCTGTTCTCCAGGCAGGCTCCTGATTGCTAAAAACTTGAAAATAAATGCCTCTGTTCTTCAGGCGGGCTTCTGATTGCTAAAATCTGAAAATAAATGCCTCTGTTCTCCAGGCGGGCTCCTGATTGTTAAAACTTGAAAAAAAATGACTCTGTTCTTCAGGCGGGCTCCTGATTGCTAAAAACTGGAAAATAAATGCCTTTGTTCTCCAGGCGGGCTCCTGATTGCTAAAAACTGGAAAATAAATGCCTCTGTTCTCCAGGCGGGCTCCTTATTGCTAAAAACTTGAAATAAATGCCTCTTTTCTCCAGGCGGGATCCTGATTGCTAAAACCTGGAAAATAAATGTCTCTGTTCTCCAGGCGGGCTCCTGATTGCTAAAAACTTAAAAATAAATGCCCCTGTTCTCCAGGCAGGCTGCTAATTGCTAAAAACTAAAAATAAATGCCTTTGTTCTCCAGGCGGGCTCTTGATTGCTAAAGAATGAAAATAAATGCCTATATTCTCCAGGCGGGCTCCTGATTGCTAAAAACTTGAAAATAAATGCCTCTGTTCTCCAGGCGGGTTCCTGATTGCTAAAAACTTGAAAATAAATGCCTCTGTTCTCCAGGCGGGCTCCTGATTGCTAAAAACATGAAAATAAAT
>MU686422.1:161024-172810 GCA_026770625.1 Nicotiana glauca
CCAGGAGGGTCCTGAGAATTTATGGTCAAACCAGTTTTGGTGCTTGATTTTTCCCTAAGGAGGGTTTCTCTGACACCAACGAAAACTTTCTGCCCCTGTTTCAATCAAAGAAAAAAATCTTGTCAGTTTAAAATGTGGTTGTTGGTTTGTGGTCTTGAACTTTGAGGGGGATTGCTCCTTCACTTCCATGATGATTGATGGACTAACCCCTTTCTCTGTCGTCCTCATCACATAAAATACCTTTTCTCTGTTCAGACCCATTATCCTCTATTTGCATTGCATGAACTGGCACCTCCCCAACCTTTGTGTCTCACATGAATCCCAAAGCACGCCCATTGCCCCCACTCCGTGTATATGTTGTTCTTTCTTGACTTAACCACTGGCCTTGAACTTTGAGGGGGATTGCTCCTTCACTTCCATGATGACTGATGGACTAACCCCTTTCTCTGTCGTCCTCATCACATAAAATACCTTTTCTCTGTTCAGACCCAATATCCTCTATTTTCATTGCATGAACTGGCACCTCCCCAACCTTTGTGTCTTACATGAATCCCAAAGCACATCCATTTCCCCCACTCCGTGTATATGTTGTTCTTTCTTGACTTAACCACTGGCCTTGTCCTTGAGGTCTATAGCTCCCCCATTTGCCATGATAACTTTGACTTCTGCTTGGAAGGTCTTGGTTGTCACTGGTTTAACACCCCTTTTCAATCCTATCACAGGAAATACCTTTGATCTATTCAACCTAACCCTTCATTTGTTGCGTCGTTCATGAATTGACATATACCAATCCTTTGCATTTCACAAGGATCCCAAAGCATGCTGATTGTTACCAACCCGGTGCACTTGTTGTTCTTTCTTGGCTTATGCCACTTTGATGTGATAGCCAGATCTTGTCTTGGGCAATCGGAAAGCTGGTGGCAGATTTTAAAGTTATTTCTCACTTGTTTTGACCACACAGACTTAGGAAGAGGAAGTAAACAAGACAAAAGAACAGAGTAAAGGATAATTGAAAGAGATGATTTCTAACAAGAAAACTACAAAGTAGAAACCTATTGGATGTGGATACCGACTCTAACGACCTTGATATGCACCTGTAGCCTATTCTATTTAGCAAATCTGACGTTCAGCTCTTGTTGTACCTTTTTTCCGTGAAACTGGGCTTCAATGCTCCGCTTACCCGATCTGATTCACAATCCTTATTCGACTTGTAGTGCCCGAAGAGTTTTCACCATCAAGCCTCTTTCATTTTATGGTCTTTCTCTCATCTCACCGTCGCCTTATGGTGCCCGTGAATGTTTTCACCAATAAGACTCTCTCATTTTGATTTCTCTCAGCTTTCATTGCATTGTGGCACCCGTGAGGGTTTTTATCAACAAGACTCTCTCATCTTCATCTCCCTTGTTTGGACCGGAGTGTTGCCCCTGACATGAATCACCTCTACTTGCTCGACTTGGTATTTCTTGAAGACTGATCGGAAGGTCTTTCTTTGGACCGTAATATGGGCTTTTGGATAGGTTTAGAAAGAAAGGATTTCAAAAGCTCAAAACAATTCAACATGGGTTCAAAATTACAACTTTCGGAATCAGATTTCTCACAACAATCACAACTTCTGCCCCAGTTTCTTTCTTGGGGACTTTTGGATTTTTATTTTGGCATGACTAAACCTCAAAGAGAGGCCGCCTACATATCCTTTCGGAATCAAGTCAAACGTAGTTCAGGGCATAGAGATTGCTTTGTTATTGTGATTTTTCTTTTCTCTTCTTTTCTTTTGTTCCTTCTTTTTCACTTTTTGTTGTTTTGTTGTTTTGTTTTTTTTGCTTTTTCTTTTTCTTCTTTTTCCTTTTCTTTTCCCTTTCTTCTCTTTTTTTCATTCTTTTCTTTTCTCTCTTTCCTTTACTTATCTTTCACGCTTGTGCTTCTGATCTTTGCTACTGATTCCGAAAGAGGGGTATGAAAGAAAATAAATAAGGCTCAAAGGGGTAACGAAGGATAAAGTGTTTAGATTGCAGAACAAAATGCCTTCGTCATTCCAGTCTCCGAAACATTCCAAGTGCAAACCACACAATTTAAACAAACCACTGAAAACATTAGTAACATATTTTGATTTTACCAGACTCGGTAACCACATCCACACATCCGCCTTCTATATCTGTTGAATACAAAGCACCATTGGACAACACTCTCACTTTCCTTACCACAAACGGCCCCTGACAATTTGGCAAACTTGCCTTTTGGGTTAACCTGATGCGGCAGAATGCATTTCAATAGGGTTTCTCTATGTTCTATCTGCCCTAGTTTCACATGGTTCAGGCTTCAAATGATCTCGATGTGCCTTTACTTATTTTCAAATGTCCCTACATCTTCAACATTATTTCATTGCCTCATGACTAAACTGACTTTTAAAACTAGGCTGAGAATTATGTGTGCATGTCATGTCACTAGAACCAGCATGAAAAGAATTGTAGAAAAACAAGAGAACTAAACAAAAGAAAATGGCTAAAAATAACAGAAAATAGGAAATTGCACAAGACAGGCGATAAAACGCTTCGAACAACAAGACAAGCAAACTAGACTAGGGTTAAAACCCTGGAACAAACCTAGACAACACTAAAGGAGTTACTACGACTAAACAAAACAGGCAGAATGAAAGGATAGAAGGGTTTGAGTCACAGGACAATATCCGGATTACAACCCTGAAATAACTCGGACAGCTGAAACGACAACAAAATAAACCACCAAAACTCCAATCCGGCTGACCAAGAAATGGAGCGCCTTCCTAATTACCAAGTACGGCATCTTAGCCGCTGAGTTTCGCATCAATATTGCTAAGACCATTATCAACTTTAATCAAAACGTTCCCAAGAGGATTCGCATGCTCCCTGCCACTGTCATTGACCACAATTACCCTTTCTTGAATCATTCTTTCTACGGAAAAGGGCCAAAACTATCCCTATCGTTTGCTAAATGGTCTATAAATACCCTCCGTCCACCTATCCATTCAAAAAAATACACTCCGTCCATCTATTAGTTCAAAAAAACATACGAAGTTAATTTTATTTACAAAAATATCCCCGCGACTAACGGCAGAACTGATGGAGGGCATTTATAAACCATTTAGCAAACGATAGGGATGGGTCTTTCATTTAATGACGTGGCGATTTTTAATTGGGCCATGTGGAAATTTTTGACGGGAACAAAAAATGGATATTATTTCAACTCATTTACCTTATCCGACCCATTTACAAAAATGGGTAGTATCTATCACACCCATTCCCACTCATCTAATCTCTCCCTTTCTTCTTCTCCATTTGGGACACTGCACATATATAATAACAAATTAATTAAAGAACAGATAAAATCTAAAATCAAATAACCCAAAATTCAAATCACATTCTGAAATTTCTCCAATCAAACTCAACATAAGTATTGAAACTCTTAAATGGAAAATCAACATATACATTTGGGTTGTTAAGTAAGAAGACAAGGATTAAAAGAAAACAAAAATGTGAAAAAAAAAATTGAGCCCAAATACTAAAATTGTCCAAATATATCAATCAAACCTAAGAGAAATATTGAAACTTCGAAAGGGACAAGTAATGGAAATCTTTGGATTGTTCATAAGAAGAAAAAAGAGCCACGAAATAATAGAGAAAAATAACTTCATATAACTAATATAAGCACACAGGAAAATTGAAACCAAGGTGCTAAAAAGCTTGAAATTATCACATTCTAGGATAAAGATTGAATCTACTAAAGGTAAAGAAAATTAAAAATTGCCACGGCACTAAATGAAATACACATCCCTATCGTTTGCTAAATGATTTATAAATACCCTCCGTCCATCTATCCGTTCAAAACGACACACTCCATCAGTTCTGCCATTAGTCGGGAGGGTATTTTTATTAATAGAATTAACTTCGTGTATTTTTTTGAACGGATAGGTGGACGGAGGGTATTTATAAATCATTTAGTAAATGATAGGGATAGTTTTGACCCTTTTTCGTTCTTTCTATTTCCCTTTTCAAAAAGCGACAAACTTCAATACTATGCCTCTGGACATTAGGGTGGTACATGCACTGCATAGCGGGATCAAAGCCTTTTGCATATGAGTCTGGAGTATATCTGAGGAATGACACAATCAGGCCAGAATGCTTTAACTTTTCAAACAAACTTGTGTAGGATTCTTCGATGGGCGTAAAATCACCTTTCGACCTTTGTTCCCCCCCATATGAGCCGAAACTCCCTAAAGTTTTCTTCCGACTTTTTTCCATTTCATATAGGGAGGAGCAGTCCAGGGTAACGCCTGATTTGTATTGAAAGCGCCGCACAAAATCTTGGGCCAGGTCGCCCAATGTATGCCACTTACCAACATCTTGATGAGTATGCCAGTACAAAGCTACCCCAGTCAGGTTCTCGCTGAAATATGCCATCATCAAGTCATCTTTTTCTCCAACAATTCTCATTTTACTGCAATAGTCCCTCAGGTGGGCTACCGAATCTCCACACCCATCATACAAGTTAAATTTTAGTACTTTGTACCCCATGGGCAAGCGGTGCTTTCGGGCCCCAATATCAACCAACCCGATTTTGTTGTCTGCCATTACCCTTTGACTTTTTTTTGTAGAAAGAAATTACCACTTTAAAGCCATAAACCAACCACCTTTCTGCTATGAATATAACAAAATGAAGCCATCACGTTAGAGTTAGGGCATTTAGCAGCAAAAATCTCACATAGCGTACAATGGACCTAGTCACAGTTATCGGTTCTAAAATGGCTTCGAGGGTACGAAGGTCAGTTGGCATTATCCCAATTTTTCATTTCAATCCTCTCTTTTCTTTGCTTTTCTAGCACTTGCTTGATCATTTTTCTTACTTTTTTTTTTTCTAATTATCACTCTTTTCTTTCCTCTCATTTTCACGTCCCATAATTACACCTTTTTTTTCTTTTCTCCTTTTTTTTCTTTTCTTTTTTATTTAATAAAAAAATAAAAAATAATTCGATCGAACCCTATGTAGGTTGCCTACGTATCATGACCCCGCATGAATCAAATCTTTACGTAGTTTTGGAACAACGGAAATAAAGTAAACAAATTGATATTTTTTCTTTCTTTTCTTTAATGACTACTATGATGAGAAAAGAGAAATAAAAGAAGTAAATTCCTTTTTTTTTTTTAATTTTCTAGACTTAATGTTCTATGACCCATTCTAAACTCAAGCTCAACGGGCATGTATTTTTGCTTTTTTTTTTCTTTTTGAAACAAACATTCTACGGAAAATTATTAAATAAAAACCCTAGAAGAAAAAATATTTTTTGATTCTTTTTTTTTAGGAAGGAAATCTAAAGAGTAAACCACAGAAAGATATTTTGAATTTTCATTTGATATATTTACGCGATATTTCGGAACAAAATATTTTTAGGTTTCAATTTTGACAGCCTAAAGAAAAATAATTCTAATGATAAAGTATTTCCTATTTTCTATGTACAATGTCCTAAAGTTCTAATAAAAATAAAAAGAATTTTTTTTTATTTTTCACTAATTTCCCAAATAAGCATCTTAAAAGAAAATCTTTTTGGATTTTGGAATTAACACCTCAAAGAAAACTTTTAAAGAAGTACTAAAAGAAAATTCTCTTTTTTTTTTTTTTTTTGAATTTTGGCCCTAATATACTAAAGGAAACATAAAAAAAAATTCATTTTAAGTCCTAGATATCAATTGCTTAAAGGAAAAACAACCTCAAAATTTTTTTTCCATTTCTTGCAACATCTCTTTTTTTTTGGATTTTTGAGTAACAACATATTTTTTTTTAAAACTGAAAATACAATAACAAAAGACTTAGCATTACTGTACAATAAAAGACGACATAAATAAAAATCTCTTCAAGCAACTTCTGAATGCAGTGACCCTGGAGTATCTGTCATACTCAAACTCCGGTAAATAGGCCCACACCTATATAAGAAAACTTCAACCAACACTACGTGAAACAATAACATTCCCTACTAGACACATGCAAGACATGATTGTGATTGTTTTTTTTTTTTGCAAAATAACTTATTTAGCCAAAAGATGGCTAAGAGTGCAAAATTTGGCTAAGACCCCGCAAAGACAAGAACCTAAGATTTATTAGGAAGACCGGACCCTATGTGGGTTGCCTACGTATCACGCCCCGAAAGACGAGAATCAAACATGTGTAGTTCGGGCAGATTGGATACGGGCAAAAAATTAAACATAACAACTAACTTAGAGAAAATATATTTCTTTTTGTCTTTTCCTTGCAAATGATGAAACATGCAAACTCTTTTTTGGATTTTCTTTTCCTCTTTTTTTATTTTATTTTTTGAAATATGATAAAAATGCAAAATCTTTTGAATTTTTCATGTTTTTTTCTTTTTTGGCCTTTTTCTTAATAAAATATAACAAAAATATAACTAGGCCCCACTTGCTTTATTTTTACACTTCACCCTTTTTTTCCCCTTTTTTCTTTTTCATTTTTCATTTGCCCTCAATTATCATTGGTCTGCCAAATGACCCTTTTCCCCTTGAATAAATGCAACATTGTAGCACATAGGATGCATCAAGATGGTCTATTATTCCGGGTACACCGGTCCTAGACGGACCCAACCTCTGTGTTGAGTCCCCTAAGTCAAAATGCACATTATACAGATAAGCGTTCCTACTAGGGATCCGGCATGACGCTGAGTTATTCTAGGTTCAAAACTGGGTATATGTTCTAGACTGTGTACCCAAGCGGACAACTTGAGTCGAGGAGGGGGCTACGTACCGGGAACTAAAAGGCCATCCGGCTTAGTAACTTGTTCGACCGCTTTCTTACTTTAAAGTATGACACTAACAGAATAGGGAGTCTCGACCAGTGAGCACATCCCCGGAGGTGAGAAGAGAGAGGTTTCGTAACAGTTTAATATATACAATTCAAATAATATCAAAGCGGTAAAAAGCAACATTTTGCACATTAGGTCCAAACATGTAATAAAATCAGATAATAGATAAAGCCAAATATAACAATATATCTAAGCTTGAATTCTGAACCCTGAACCGAAGTTCTAGGTTCTTTTCCCCAGTAGAGTCGCCAGAGCTATCACACCTCCTTTTTTCTTACTACACCCATAAGGGTATAGGGGAGTTTTTCAATTAAGGGACAATCGAAGCGGGATTTAATATTAAGAGATTCAGAGTCGCCACTTGAGAGATTTATGGTGTCCCAAGTCACCGGTTTAATCCCGAATCGAGGAAAAGTTGACTCTATTTAACAGTCCGTGAATCAGAAATCCAAGTAAGGAATTCTGTTAATCCGGGAAAAGGTGTAAGGCATTCCCGGGTTCCATGGTTCTAGCACGGTCGCTCAACTGTCATATTCGTCTTAATTATCTGATTTTATACAATTATGAACCTATGTGCAAATTTTAACTTTTAACCGCTTTTATTCATTTTTAGAGAAAATTGCAACGTTATTAAAACATGTCTCAAATCACGTCACATAAATGCACCCATGGCTTTTGGCATATTAATCATCGTTGAGATTTGGATTTGGGTCACATAAATGCGCACCCGAGTTTAAGAAAGTAATATTATTAACTAGCGTGCCTAAAGAAATTTCGCATTTGCAATTTGCGAGGGCCATGAAATTTACTAAATGGCATACCTCGAATTTTAAGGACAAAACAAGATTAATCAAATGAGGGCCATGCAATTGTCATTATTGTTCGGTACGGCACACCTCTAATTCTAATTTAAAAGAGAACTACAAACGGAGGGCCAATATCTATATTGTGACAACATCATGGCCAGCTATAACCAATTCTAGTAAACGCGAGCAGGTAACCGAGCGAGCAAATTCAAAATCACGGAGATCAAAGTCTCCAAGCAAACAAACAATTCACACACATTAAGCTAGAATAAAACAAACAATAGTCTCAAATTCCAACGAAAGGAGTTCACTGAACGCTAGATATTAGGAGGGATATGAACAAATCAATTCACAAACATGCAAAGCCTTACATATTTCATAAATAAATGAAATTCCAACTCAAGCTCAACATCACCAAATTGTCGACTGAAATGCATACAAAGAAACGTTGACTTATGAATCCCACTCTAACCAAAAGGGGATGAACAGTCACTAGCATTCTTAATCATAAGATGCAAAAACACAAACAGAAAACTTTTTAAAAAAAAGTAAGAGATGGACCTTTAATTGAATTTGAAAATCAGATGCCTACACTGTTTCAAGGCTCACAAGCAACGAAATCACGAACAAAACCCCGGCAGGCAGCGAAAACCTCGACTCGGCATTGGAAAACTCGAACTAAAAGCGGTCTGAGTTTACCTTTTCGGCCAGCAAACTAGAAAACCAACAGACAACATTCCCTCATAATAAGTGCGGTCGACATCCCAAAGAAACCAAGTATAGCAGTCAATGAAAACATATACATCGCTGGAAAATTTTTCCTCGTCAAATCCTAACTCATTCTCACTTTCCCGTTTTCCCTCTCACTGTATCATTCGTTTTTTTTTAATTTGAATTGAGGTGAGTTTGGTTTCTGTTAGGACATGGAGAAGGATGGGATCTGGTCATTTCTCGATGGCGTGTAGGGGGATTGAGTCGTTCCTCTGTTGAAAGAGATGTGAGGAAGAAGAAGGGATGTTGTGTGGAGGAGTTCGCCGTTATTGTTCAAGCAGTTGGTGGGTGGGCGGCTGGTTTGCGCGTTTTTTCTGGCGAGTTGGTGAATGGGGGTGGTGTGAAGTCCGGTGACTTGGGGTGGGGTCAAGGAGACGATCTTCAGGGGTGGGATTTTTGTGAATTGTGACGGCTCATTCTTCAGTATCAGGCGTTATCCCTTTCCAAGTGTAGGCGCAGCTCCCTGTATTTTTCAGTCTTAGGCGTATGTCCTTTCAGTATATACGTCCCCTCTTTTTATAGTGTGTATTTAGGGTATAAAGAATGGAAGGGC
Source organism: Nicotiana glauca (assembly GCA_026770625.1). Taxonomy (NCBI): domain Eukaryota; kingdom Viridiplantae; phylum Streptophyta; class Magnoliopsida; order Solanales; family Solanaceae; genus Nicotiana; species Nicotiana glauca. Next base: position 169,996 of record MU686422.1, read on the forward strand.
TAATGGGTCAAAGGTCTGGGCTGGGTAGGTATAGGGTAATTGGGCCATTGTATTTGTTCTTTGGGATGACCCAATACACCAAGACTAAGTCAATTTTTTTCCCATTTTCCTTTTTTTTTCTTTAATTAATTAAAAACCTAAATTAAACCCTAAATTAATTCAAATTGTAAATTTAAACTAATTATTTAACTATAAATTTTATAATTGATCCTAAATTTAAAGAGAAAAATTAATAATCCAAAATATTAAAGCTAAGAATGTAAAAATGGGCCATTTTTGTGATTTTTATTTTTTAATAAAGCAACTACTAATAAATTAATCCTAAAATGTGAACAAATTCTAAATTCAATGCATGTTATTTTTGGTATTTTTTATTTTTAATGAAAATTAAATATGTACAATAATGCAAATAATTTAACAAATTTCTACAAAAATTCCTATAAATTGCAAGAAATTGGGAAAATTATTTTCTGATATTTTATGGGAGCAATTCATATAGGGCAAAAATCACACGCTGACACGAACAAATAGCAATTTCAAATAATAATCCGCAGGAGAGAATATTCCAGGGTCACGGGTTAGCTAACAATCACGTTGCATTCTTGGCTTAAAATAACTAATTGATTTATCTGGATTGGTGATTGACAGGGTTGATATTGCTCTTAAGAATCTATCAAATTCTTACTCGCCTATTCAAGCTAACTCAATGCTTATATGTCTATGGAATTAAGATTAACAAAAATGCATTTATTGTAAGTATGTGATTTTTGCCCTACATGAAGATAACTCCTAAAAATAGACTAAAATAATTTTAATTGATTTTTAGGTATTTTTTTTATTTAGTTGCATGGCATGCATTTTTAACATTAAAAAAAATCATAGAAAAAAACCCATAAAAAATGTCACATTTTAATTTCAAGCCACCTTAGGTTTAATTTGAATTTAGGAATTAATTACATTGAGCTAATTGTGCTATTAATCNAAAAAATATTTTCCCCCCAAAACCTTCCTCAAAATATTCCCCCCCAAAACTATTCTCTACCCAAACTCTGTACACCACTATATATACATAAACAATATTTTTTAAAAAGAGGAAGAATTTTTGAACAAAAACTAACGCATAAAAAAGAGATATACGTTTTTTGTGAACACACCATTCATCTTCTTCCTGAAAAAAAAAACGAACAAAAACCCTTGAGCCCTCTCCTTCTTCAAGCCTCGTCGTCCTCCGTCAAACCACTCCTTCACGTCGACCACCAGTCGTTCCTTCATAAACCAGCAGTCCACGCCGGGAAACACACACACACAGAGCTTCTTCTTCGTCGTTTTTCGCTGCTCAGCAAATACATACACACAGTCACGCATCTTTTACCTTCCAGCGAGCTAGCGGTCTGGATGTAGTTCCATTTCTGGTCAGGGGTTCGTCGAGGTCCGGTGCGGAGGTTCTTCCATGGTTCATCGCATTTTTGAGTTCAACGCTACCTCACCTGATATTCTGATTCACTTGTGAGGTTAGGTTCTGCAATTTCTCATACTTTGTTGAACTTAATAGTGTACTTCCGTCAACTTTGCTGTTCTCTTTTATATGAAATGTTTGGATTAATGTTATATCGTTTGATTTGAGGATGTGTTAGTATTCTGCAAGTTCTATTTCATATAAGCGTCCGTTGATTTGATGGATATTGTCTTACAACAATCTATAAAATTGAATTTGCAAAGAAAGTATTTTCGTTATTGATTTTGGATTTTGCTTTATGAAAGTATAAACATTGAATGATGATTGGATAATAATAACATTAATGATTATTACCTTGTAAAGAATATGTATGAGAAAAATTTGAAAAATGTATACTGCTTGTGGATGGAACGTTTAAGAAACGACAGTCATATATTTTTTTATTTTTTTATTTAGTACATAGAATATAATTTTCAACTATAATTCGTGGCCCTCGCTTAATTAATACTTTTAATCCTTAGAAATCGAGGCATGCCATTTAGTTGATTTTCCATGGCCCTCGCAAAGTTAAAACGCCATGATATAAAATTGGGTTTCGAATTAGGTAGCGGGTTCAAGCTAAAAGGGTCTTCCCTTTTGTTTGAATTCGGACTTGAATTCGAGGCCCGAAATTATAATTATAAATTAATTAATCCTTTTTAGAGACAAATAATAAATAAAAAATTTTAGTTTGCTTTAAATTGGCCTTCTAATAATAAAAAATGAGACGAGCCTCGCCAAATCAAATATACAATTGCGGGGCCCTCATTAATTACTTAATAAAAATATTTAGAAATTCGGGACGGACCGTTTAGCAAATTTCACGGCCTTCCTAAAAAAGATATAACACGTTAGCCGTTTTAGGCGCGATTCTTAATATTATTACCTTCCTAATACGGGTGTGCATTTCATGCAATCCAAATCCAAATCCGAAAACGTCGAATAAAAATGTGTCGATGATCCGGGTGTATTTCATGTGACGTGATCCGAAAACATGTACTTAAACGACGTTCACTTTCAAATAAAAATAATTGATAAAAGCGGTAATTGATTTTAGAAAAATTGCACAAGTAAGGTAACATGTACAAAAATTAAATTTTAGCCAAATATAATAGTTGAGCAACCGTGCTAGAATCACGGAACTCGGGAGTGCCTAACCCCTTCTCCCGGGTTAATAGAATTCCTTACCCGGATTTCTGGTTCGCGACTGTAATACAGAGTCAAACCCTTCCTCGATTCGGGATTAAAAAAAAACGGTGACTTGGGACACTATAAATCTCCCAAGTGGCGACTCTGATTTCTTAAATAAAAACGAATCCC
>MU686425.1:5148-60275 GCA_026770625.1 Nicotiana glauca
CTAAACACCTCCGAATGACCTGAAACTTTGCATGCATATCCAAAATCACCTAACGGAGCTACTGCAACTCTCGGAATTCCATTCCGACTTCTGGATCAAAATCTCACCTATCGACCGGAATTCGCCAAAATTCCAACTTCGTCAATTCAAGCCTATTTCTACACCGGACCTCCAAATTCAATTCCGATCGCTCTACTAAGTCACAAATTAACCTCCGAAGCTAACCAAACCATCGGAATTCGATTCCGAGCCCTCTAGCTCACAAGTCAATGTCTAGTTGACTTTTCCAAACTATTCCTTCATCAAAGAGACTATTTATCCAATTTCCTACCAAACTCGATCCGAATTTACTCAAATTCACCAAATACATATATTGAAACATGAACAAGCATATAACGGGGAAACGGGGCGGTAACTCACGTGACGATGAATCGGGTCGTCACACCTAAGGTGATACACCGGGCCGAATAAAACCCTTATCAAGCAAATTCCTGTAACTGATCCTTCAATTTAACTGAATGTTTCACCTCATCCTTAGTCCATAACCTTAGGACAGGATCCAAACTTCAAAATCTGCCATTCGTCATAGGATCCGAATTCCACATCATCACACTGCATTAGTCTTATTTCAACACACTTCAACTTTTAATAGCGCTTAAATACTTCGAAATTGTTTTTCTTCAGGATGTTACATTCTCCCACACTTAGGGTCATTCGTCCTCAAATACACAACGTAACTTATCTCTTTCTTCGCACATCTTAATGTCTCAAATTCTTGTAACTCCCAAATTTTTCGGAAATTTCGGCTGAGCCTCCCCTGTAATTAGGTCTATCCACCTGCCAGAGTAACACCAAAACAATTCCTAACAACATATCCACAACCCAATGAAATACCACAATGTATATATCAGTACTAATCTCAGCATTTCAAGCATCACATTATCATAATGATATCTAGACATGAAACACATTATATGTGTGCCCATAAACACGTCTCTGGCCATAAAAGTTGTTCATAAATTACAACATTGTCAATTAACCTTATGTTAACAAACATCTTTTTTCAAACCTCCACTTTACTCACAACAAGGCATGGACACCTCATAATTACTCACCCGAATTAATAAGCCACATTTATCGCCACCTGGACGCCCGCCTCATAGGCTAAAACTCAACGTTTACAACACAAAAATGGCTGAATATGAACAGAAAATATACAAGAATTTTCAAATAAGCCTAACAGGCATGACTACCATTTAAAATATAGTACAAAATTTTAAATTTATAAAAGGAGAATTTTAAACACATAAACTTTTCACCACCTGGACCTTGTCCTTATATAACATCCACCATAGCTTGTAGTCGGTTTAAAATATTTCACATTATATAAAAATTTGAGGATCTCATCCTCAACTCTGAATCACAAGTATTTGCACATTGTGCCAACTGAAAATTTTTATTTCCTTTCCTTATTCTTTAAAAAAAAAAAATTGTCAAAGAAAATTATAAATTATAATGAACCCTCATAACGATAGGGCCTATAATTCACAATTGCATTTAATTATCATGAAATCACACAAACCCACTGTAGTAAGTAATAGAAAGTCTATTTTTGCCTCATAGCTATTCTCAGTGACCAACATATAATGATAGAAGTAGCTATCTCCATATAATATCCCAACGTGTGTATTCACATAAGTAGATTTCTGGATTACAAAGCTCACTCATGAGTGGAGCATATTAAGAGGACTTTCCTAAATTTTCAGAACCAAAACAAATTAAGGAAAAATATCTTTTTTTTTAACAATCGGAATTTGTATCTGTAATGACACCATCTGGTGTAGTGGCCTCAGCCCCACCATAGCAATTATATCAATGGATCGGCCTCCACCTCTCAGGTGACATATACCTGCTCTCCCTCCATCTCTAACTTGTAGTATATGTAGATTAGTAACTATGATGGAGTGTGTGGACCGAGTGTTCTGATGAAACATATTTCTCCCAAGTCTGGGACAACTTCTCATGATGTTTTTATTATCACCACATTCATAACAACTCATCTGTAATTCGGCTACTCATACTGAGTCTGTGCCAGATAACTAGAATAACCATTTAAGGAATCCCATGCTAGTGGTGCATTAAAAGATGATTATCCCATGAGAGTGCCCTGATTAACTAGGGCACCACGAGTATTCTGAAATTGCTTCCATTTCCCTGCTGATACTGAAATGTAAATATATTATGGACATAGGAATATCGAAATTCTCAACATCGTCCCATAAAATCTCATCTGTTACTCATATACAAGTTTCAGAGAACTTTTGAATACCATATAAATATATCACAGGTCAAATCTGAAATGACGCATGACCCACAATTTGATCGTTGATAGCGGACTCTGTTCACTTTGGTGCAAAGCCATAAGATACATCCCGATACTTCACGATACTAACCTTTATCGCTCGTACGTCACCATCATAAGACACCCCAAGCAGTTCGTTTCGCACATGTCATTCTTAGGGCAGTTAAACTCACTTCCTCCAGTATCTCGGTTGCTAGTTGTACCTTTCACTAAATAGACATCTCATACGAACCACATAGTCTCTATTACCACCAACTATCTTTAGATCTACATCCATCTCATGACTCTACCATTACTACGACAATTAGGAAATTAAATAAACCTTCTTAATACTGTACTTATCAATCAGATGTCAGAACCTATTGCACCTCTATGTGCACAATTGAATGATCTCTCAATACGATTACATTATCAATATGGATGACACGCGGTAACAATGGTTGAGTAAATTCTTGGCTCCCTTATAATCCTTTTGTAGTATCACGAACCGTCAGCGCATACTTGATACCGAGCGCGCAATTTTAATACACGAGTGGATGCAAAAGAACAAATGATATAGGCTCCAACTTAATAAATGACGCACGATAAGGAATGAAATGAAGTGGAATTTTCCTAACAGTTACATAGCCTCTCGTAGATAAGTACAGACGTCTCCGTACCGATCAGCGAGACTCTAATAAACGGGTCTGTGTTCCGTGACTCCTATAAACCTAGAGCTCTAATACCAACTTGTCACAACCCCGGTTCACCCTCCATGAACATGCCATGATGGCACCTAGTTCCTATAACTAGGTAAGCCCAACAATGCAGAAATTTAATATAACTTGCGGAATAATTAATTAAAACTGAACATATGTAAAATAATGACTGCATATAAGGCCGCTCAGCCTATACAACCCAAAAGAAAATGCGGAAGTCTATAACTCAATCCCAAAACCCGGAAAGTCACGGGAACAACAGGCTAATAGAAACGTAAAACACTTCTCTAACTCCAGAATATCTAAACAACTAAGAGAAAGGAATAAACTAGATACTAAAACTGGAATAGAATAGAGACTCTTGGTCTGCGGACGCGACAGATATACCTCGAAGTCTTTGTATAACTCCTCGCCTCAAGGATAGTGCGTCGGAGTAGAGGTACCTGGATAATCTGCACATGAAAAAAACATGCGCAGAAGGGCGTGAGTACACCACAGCGGTACTCAGTAAATGCCAAGCCTAACCTCGGTTGGGTAGTGACGAGGAAGGTCAGGGCCTTTCTGTATAAAACATAATAAATAATAAGATAATGGAAACAATTTAAATAGAGTCTACACCGAGAATCTAAACTGGATAAATAAGGAAGAACAGTAGTAGGAATCAAGGGTAACAATACTAGGAATACTGCTCTAAACAAGGAATAATAGCCGGGGATCTCTTGGTATCCCAATATATAGAAATACATGTTTTGGGGATCTCTTGGCATCCCGAGGATCTCCTGGTATCCTCAATAAGTAAATCGGGGATCTTTGGTATCACAATATATAGAAATACATGTGCCGGAGATATCTTGGTATCCTCAATAAGTAAACTGGGGATCTCTTGGTATCCCAATATATAGAAATACATGTGCCGGGGATCTCTTGGTATCCCGAGGATCTCTTGGTATCCTCAATAAGTAAACCGGGGATCTCTTGATATCTTAATATATAGAAATACATGTGCTGGGGATCTCTTAGTATCCCGCACCCTCAATCCAGAATATATCAAGTACAGGGGGATCTCCCGGGAAGCCGTCCCGTAGTCCCAAATTAAACACACAACAACAACTCAAAATCTCAGAATAAATGCTAAAATCAATACAAGTAATAGTAATTTCTAGCCTAACATGCTTCACAGAATACAAATAGTACAGTTAAACAATTAAGCAAGTAAGTCAGCTAGACATGCTTCTGTAAGCTAGCACAGGTTTAAACTTACAGTCTAAAATGAACAAGTAAACAGGAAATCTCAATTTAAATACTTCAAGTAGAAACGGGTTTACAACAATTAGCTCAAGTACGCGCTCGTCACCTGACGTACGAGGCATTCAAATATTCAAAGATCATATCCTAATGGGAAAAGGTCCCCCACACAAGGTTAGACAATCCACTTACCTCGAACAGGCTCAATATCACTAGGAACCACACCCTTGCCACGAGTATCCGACTCCAAATGGCCCAAATCTATTCAATTCAATTACATATCGTAAATAATATTGCAAACAACTGATTTCATTATTAAAATTAAAGCTAGGGCGCAAAAATAGGTAAAATGACCAAAACGCCCTTCCGTCCAATGCCTTGAAATCAAATAATTTTCATATTTTCAAAACTCTCGTACTCTTACGAGTCCAACCATATATAAATATCCCAAATCGGAGGTCAGTTGCTCACTCAAAACCCAATAGTTTGGTCTAAGAAGTTTTAACCAAATTCTTCAAGTTTTAACCCAAAATTCAAAAATTTAATGATGGATTTAACTACAAAATGATGAAATATAACTAGAAGGGATTAAAGAAACGTCACCCACTAATTTTCTCTTCAAAACCCTCTGAAAATCGCCTTTAATCGAGCTCTCAATTGATTTTCCAACTTTTGAAACTTAACCCTCGATTCTACTATATTCTGAACACTCATTTCCGCTTCTGCTGATAAGGGACCGCTTCTGCAGTCCCGCTTATGCGGAAATTCAACTGCTTCTGTGGTTTTCACTTAAGGGACCAAATTTCGCGTCTGCGGATACACAACCGCTCCTACGGTACCGCTTATGCGGAATATTGACCGCTTCTACGGTTCCTGAGGGGGAAGCCAATCTCGCTTCTGCGATGACCAAGTGCACTTCTGCGGTTCCCAAGCTGCAAAAGAGAAAAGATACCAGAAGCAGCAAAGCTGCTACTTCTCAACTTCAAAACTTTTCTGTTAACCTCCCGAATTCATTCCGAGGCCCCCGAGACCTCGGCCAAAAACACCAATACCACCTAATACCTTATTCAAACTTGTACCACTCTTGAAAACACCTAAATCAACACCAAAAATCTAATTTAATCAATGATTCAAGCCTAAGAACCTCAAATTTCTTCCAAATACGCTTTCAATCAAAAACCTAACCAAAACCCGTCCGAATGACCTGAAATTTTGCACGCACATCCCAAATGACATAACGGAGCTAATGCAACTTCCAAAATTCCATTTCGACTCTCGAATAAAAAATTCACCATCGGATCGGAAACTTCAAAATTACAAACTTCGGCATTTCAAGCCTAAATGAGCTATGGATTTCCAAAATACATTTCGAATACGCTCCTAACCCCAAATTTACCTAACGGAGCTAATGGAACCATCGGATTTCCATTTTGAGGCCGTCTTCACACTGTTCCAATTACGGACCATTTTTGAACCCTTAAGCTCTCATTTAGGAACTAAGTGTCCCAAAACACTCTAAATCCTAACAACGAATGTCCCGACAAACCAAAATAGCAGAAATGAACTTAGGAGAAGCAGTTAATGGGGGATCAGGGCGTAAATTGCAAAAATGACCGGTCGGGTTGTTACAGGAACCTATGCACTGAGTAATATGAGGATATTGTTATGCAATATGAGACAGAAATATGTGGGCACGAGGTTCCATGAAAATATGAAAGTGGGCTGAGACCTATATTATTTATGATTTTGAAATGAGACGTCACAAGGTGACCTTTACTTGAAAGAATTATATTCGAAAGATGCTTACTTGGAAGATACTTATTTAAAGGAAATATATTCGAAATATATTTATTGAAAAGCATATTATCTTAGAGATTATTTCTTGAAGGATTTATAGGCAAAATATTTATATTTGAACGAGTCGATTAACTGATTGCACTTGTATTTATTATTTATTGAGAAGCATTTATGGTGTTCTTGTTGCCTACTATTATTATCACTGGTTTATCATTGTTTCCATCATTGTTATCGGCTTCCTATTATTTTGTATGCTATCTTGCACAGGTTTATTTGGTAGTCTGGTCCTAGCCTCGTCACTACTTCGCTGAGGTTATGCTAGGCACTTACCAGCACATGGGGTCGGTTATGCTGATACTACACTTCTGCACATTTTTGTGTATAGATCTAGGTATTTGATCGATAGTAGCTATTCGCTGTGGTGGAGACTCGAGGTAAACCTGCTGCAGCCTTCACGGTCCTCGAAGTCACCTTCAATTGTACTTATTTCCATATGTTCCTTTTGTTCGGAAAAGTAACGTATTTATTTTGTATAACTACTCTTAGAAAAGCTTATGACTTATACTATCTGTTTTGGGAATGGTAAATTATTTAGAGAAATTTCATTTTAAGTTAATAAATATCAATGTTATTTTAGTTAATGTTAGGCTCACCTAGTTTAGAGACTAGGTGCCATCACGATTCCTTCGGAGGGATTTTTGGGTCGTGACAGTCTTCAATTGATTCACAAAAGTGGCAATACGAGCACCTTACTTTACCACCTTGTACGCACCTCTGAATTACATTTTCCTATTATTGCATTTCCCACATATGTTCATCTGGGAGGAGTCACTAAGTGTAAAAAGGCATTCATGCAAATTCGCTGCAGCACCATGAGCTATAAGACATTTACCCTCCATTTCACCAAATTTAATTCCACCAAAGCATTTTTTGTCAGACACAGGTTGACAAAGTTTAGTACTATAATTTTTTTAGCAACTCCTGTCTTCTTTTATGAGAAAAAAACAAGAAAATATTGGCAAAGACATGCTTACTGTTAAGCAGCTGGGAATTCGTAGGAAGCAAAGATAATGAAGGAGAAGTCCAAAAAACTTCAAATGTGATGGAGAGTGGCCACATCAAATACTCGGGCCCCAGGACAATTTTACTAAAAGTTAGATTTATCAACTAGTAAAAAGAGCAAATTGTCCTGGAGCTCTAGTGTTTAATCTGGCCACTCTCCTTCACATATAAAGTATTTAAACTTTTCCTTCATTATCTTTGCTTCCCATGAACTCCTTGCTACACCCAATAAGCATGTCTCTGCCACCATATTCTTATTTTTCTTTGAATATAAATTTAAATAAATATGATAAAAGTCTATGGATGACTATAAAATTTTCAAGTGAAGAGATCGTTAATATAGCCAAAGAGTGCACCGAATCAATTTAATATCTATAAATGCTGAAGAGATTGTTAACTGTTTTTTGTTGAGAGAAAAGGAATGTAACAAGATAAGTAGTTGGCAAAACAAGTAATTGGCAAATGCAATAAAAAATAGTAAAAAACAAGGCCACAAAAAGTAGGTGATATAGGTGATAAATGACAAAAAGTAGCTAGAAAATGCAAAAAAGATAAGTATCAAGTTAAAAAAATGCCAAAACATGCTAAAGTTTTTGTCGTAAAGCTTTTTCAAAAATCTTTAGTTCGACGTGCTGAAGTTTTTTAGTGTATTTCTAAAAACTTCAGCTCTTGATAAGCTTAAGTGTTTGTGTTGAACTCAATAGCTTTTTCGTACAGTTTTTTCAAACAAAACTTCAGCCCAATGTGCTGAAGTTTTTTAGTGTATTTCTAAAAACATCAGCTCTTGATAAGCTGAAGTTTTTGTGTTGGATTCAATAGTTTTTTCGTACAACTTTTTCAAAAAACTTCAGCCCAATGTGCTGAAATTTTTTAGTGTATTTCTAAAAACTTCAGCACTTGATAAGTTGAAGTTTTTTTTTTCCTACAGTCGACACTTTTGTTATGACTTTTAACCAAAACTTCAGCTTAAAAAGTAGAAGTCATTTACTTCATGCTTAAGTTTTTTCAATAAAAATTTACTTAAAATTCATGATAAAAGACACAAACATATTCGTATGAACAAAAGTGAAATAAAAAAAATACTTAATGTATATTCACAACATATAAATTATGTGCAACCAATCCTCTAATCAAAAAATTCATACACAGTCTCTTCAAAATATCCATAATCATGTCCTTCTTTTTCTTCTGCAGTTTCATAGCCGCTATCTTTTTTCCACTTTCCATGAGCCCAAAGATTGATAGTCAATTCTCTCTTGAATGTCAATGACTAACTTTGATCGAACTTGAAGACATCTTCTTTATTCAACTGCATATTAATTAACTTAAGAGCAAATATACCACAATCAACACTACATAAAGAACATGAAAAATAGTTAACACGAGGGCAAAAAATAATAAACATAAGATGCATGGTAAAATATATGCGAAACACATACTTGTTAGTATGCTGTGGTGTGTTCATCCACTTAATTAGAAATTTTTCCATAGGACTATCCCCATAAAATTTATTGTGTGCCCCAAATTCCAAGCATTTGAGACAGTATGGGATCAACCGGACATAAGTTCTGACATGTTCAACCGCACGCTCATATGTTATACTACCCATGGAATCATACACATATATAATTTTATCTTTAAAGTCCAGAATTCTAAAAAAGTAGTGCATAGATGTCTGGCCCGTCATTGGCTTAAGTCGAAATGGAAAGAATACTTTTCTGGCAGATGCCCATGAGATACCACGGGAAAGGTCGATGCTTTTGACGTAGTTGGCCACCTTTTCATTCATTGATTCTTCCTCAAACTAACTAAAGTCCGTAAGTGGACGAATAACTGCTTCTTCTTCTTCTTCTTGAGCCTATTGTTTGGATATTCTCTTTCTCTTTGATTTGCTCTTTTTTATCCTTCGTTCTCTTTTGCTTCTTTTTTTTAATTATCCCCATCTGTTCTTCCGAAGGATGAATACCATCCAGCTTAGTTATATACTGATCAAAAAGTAAAATTTTTACTGCACATCTTGATTTTGGATAACTTGGAAGGTGTAGCAATATTTTTTGCGCAAGTAATATATGCCCACTTCAATATGCTGCAAATGAATAACAACAAATGATAACATGTGAAATAACAACTTCAGCATGCATAACTTTGAAGTTTAGAAAAAACGTATTACAAAACTACAAACAACATGAAAAAAACTTAAGCATATTCAATTTGAAGTGTTAGGCAGAAGTTTTAGCAAATAAGCTAAAAAACTTCAGCATTTTACTATGAAGAAAGTTGAAGTTTTTCAAATTACAGCTGAAGTTTTGGGAAATACAGTTGAAAAGCAATTCAAAAAACAAACTTAATAACTTACTTCATCCGCAAGATCAGAGTTAGGATCCACAAGGTAGGTAAAGAATGATTTTGGAATATCAAATCCAGCTAATCTGAATTGATTGGAATCATATTCACTGGGATCCATCTTCAACCACTCTGTAAATCTTTGCATCAATCCACTGTCTTGATTTGCATAAAGTAAGGGACACCTTCGTGTATTATTTCCTACTTTCCAATCCTGCCCCCTTTGCTTATGTTTATGAACTAAATAAGGAGACCTCAATCAAATACTCTCCATATGAATCATTTTCCCCTTTTTATCTGCTTTTCCTTTTGCTTGCTCTTCCTGCTGTTCTGTCACAACTAACTGCTGATGTTTAGCAGTAGAGGGAGAAACAACAGCCATCGTGAAAGATGCTTGACCAACTCCCTACTGTTCACGACGTTCTTGTATCTCTTCACGAACAATAACAGTAACAGAATTACCTTGTAAATCAGTCCCTTGTGTACTACTCAGTGAAAATGAACATAAATTGAAGTTGGGGATATTATTGGTGTCACACATAGGAGAACTGAAAATCTTCCTTCTCTTAGAATTTGGAACAAGTTGCGATGCATCAGATGAGATCTGAAAAAGCAAGGAAAATATAAACATAAATAAAACTGATCACAACACACATTAGGCAAAAAATAGCTTGTAATCGAATTGTAGAAAATAACTACCTGGTCTAAGTGTTGAGACACAGATGGTGTTTGCATTCCAACAAATCCACCTCCTTTTACCTTCAGATATGCCTATATCTTCATGCGAAAAAAAAATCTTAATAATACCGACTAAATTTTATAAAATAATAAAAAAACACACTTCACACCTGTCTGTGAGCCAACATGTTTTTCTGATATAGCTGCATAAACTCACCAAATTCTTTTTGTGCTGCCTCGAGTTTTTCTGAAAAATCATTAAAAACATAACAAAGAAATTAAATTTGTAAAATTTCAAAATGTAAAAAATATAATTCGATCCAATTTAATAAATACATGATCTATAGAATACCTTGACATTTGTCTTCTGCTGTGGTTTCCCCAGGCTGCATGCCTTTCTCGATATCAGCATTTCCAACTTCATTCAATTGTGCACCAATGTCGAGGAGCATTGGAGTATTCCGTGGAAGGTTTTTCTCGACTCTACCTCCATTTAATTCAGCATCATCAGAGACTTTTTGAGTTGTATGAAATGAAGCACAACTAGTTTTAATTTTCACTGCATATTCATAAAGAGGGGGAATAGATCAACTAGTTTTTCTATATATATAACATAGTAAAAATTTATACTTGTAGTGAAAATTTCACTACAGGACATTATCTAAAAGATCAGTTAAAACTCCAATCTCTAAGAAGGGTGAAGTTCGACAATTACAAAAACAAAAGCTTCAGCTCTAGAGCTGAAGTTCGATAGTTACAATACAAAAACTTCAGCTCTAGAGTTGAACTTCGACAGTTACAAAACAAAATCTTGAGCTGAAGTTTTGCTTCATGTTTTGTATTTTTTTGTTATATATTTTTATGAGCTATTATAAACTTCACACTTTATACCTGTAATAACAATTTCCTGCATATCGCCACCTATAATTTCCTTGCAAATAGCTAGTGCTCCATCACAAAAATTGCACTGTCCAATATTTCTTTCCAAAGAACAACTCGGTGCTTATTTTTTAGTACCAACAACTTGATCATCTGCACCTTATTGTTGAACATGTTCATCGCATTCACCAACCGCTTCCTTATGTGTAGCATTATCATCTGCGACTTTATGCGATGGATCATGAGCAGCATGTTCTTCAACTTGATTATCTTCACATTGCTTGCTTCCAACATTCTCAGTTGCTAATTATTCTTCATCACTTCCATCTCTGCTAAATCTATCAGCACTGGAACGTTCCTCTTCAACTTATTCGTGAACATGTTGATCGCCTTCAAAAGCCGCTTCCTCACGTGTAGAATTTACATCTGCGACTTTATCTGATGCATCTTCAACAGCTTAATATCTGATGGATGTTTGTAAGAGTCATTCACCCTATCATATTCTCGATGGTTACTCAAATCAAAACTGCCATTGTCCATTTCATTTGATTTGTTGACAATCTTAAACAACTGTTCAAATTTCTCATTGAAATATTCCTAGAAAAAAATTACTAACAATGATTAATCTGAATAACATCAGACTTCTCTATAAATTAGCTTCCGTCACCTTTACAAAAACCGCATCAACAATAGCAGATCGCTCATCCTTTTTAAACTTATTGAAAACTTTGTTCACGATCGTGCTTCTTTCTTTTTCTGCATGCCTTTGTACCTCCATTATTAACCTCTAGAATAGACACACAACAAAAATTCAGATATAGAAGAAAACTTCAGCTCAAAAAAATGTTGTACTTTTATAAAAACAAAACCAAAAAACTTCAGATCAAAACTTATAGAACATATTTTGTCAATTAATTCATTGTCATTAAAGTCAGATGTAGAAAGGGTAGAACGACTCTGCGTACGAGATGATTTCACCAATAAAAGGAGTTCGATTCGCTTCTTTTGATCAACTCCAAATACATGATGATTCACCAATAACAGGAGTTTGATTTTCTTCTTTTGATCGACTTAGAGTACGTGGTGATTCACCAGTTGAAGGAACTGCATTAAGTACTTTTGAACGAATCCAGCTGCATGGTAATTGTCCAATTAAAGGCATTTAATTCAATTCCTCTTCTGTAGGAATTATATCCAATACCCTAAAGTTGCGATATATCTGTTTAACACAAAAAATTATATTATGAGGAGAAAAAAACTAATACATCAACATATTAACACAAAGACAACAAAAAAAGTAACTTACTTCATGACTACTGAACATATCAAAAAGTTCGGGAAATTTAGGCTCTCTCACATATATATAACGTAACATCCTGGGAATCTGAGGGGTATCAAGGTACTCATTCTCTCTTATATACTTCTCTCGAACATCTGGGAAGCGCTCATAGAACCAAGAACATAACGGATATGAAAATCCACCAAGTTTATACTCAGTTGAACGTAATTTGTTCTGCTTGTCCAATGCATGTTTCAGTGAATAAATGAGCTTCTCATAAGACACATTACCCCAAGGATATTCAACACAAACATTATCATCTTAACAATAGATGCATACTCCTCCATCACAGATGACTCGGTCTTTTTCCCAAACAAAACAGACTCTACAACAAGAATTTACATAAGCTTAACAACATTATCATCACTCTCGCATACGTGTATGTGATTCACAGCATTCTTTGGAATTTCATTCCGAGTAATAAAATTTCAAACATCCTTCAAAGTCACACCCTTGGACTTACCAAAATAGTGCTTCAGAATATTTCTCTATCGATTAATTAGTTTTTCAACATTATGTGAGGTAATCCGCAAACCATACATAATGCGAAAGTCTTCAAGGGTGAAGGAAATATCATGACCAAAAATCTTGAAACTAATGGAGTCTCTATCATTGGTGAATATTCCAGAAAGACAGAGACAATGACCAACTTCATGCCGCATTGGAAGTTCTCCATAGACATAATGTATCGAAATGTACCATTATAAATGTCATGACCACAAACCGGACCTAGTCGTGATGGCGCCTATCGTGAAAACAAGGACAACCGACATAATTCCCCAAGTCAACCATTTTCCATTAAAAGTTGTTTTTATACCATTTATATACCGTTAATCTCATAATGAACATTTCAAAGAAAAATGCGGAATAATTACACAAGCCCGACATCGGGGTGTCACTAGTCATGAGCATCTACCAAGGTCTGAATACAACAAAAATAGTAAAATGTACTAAGTACATAAATAAAAATGAGAGGAAGGAAGCGGTGCTGCGAAAGTCGTGCAGCCACCTTACTGACTCTGAGGACTCCGCGTCTGAGCAACCAACACCCGCTACCGGGTTCCTAAATACCTAAATCTGCACACGAAGTGCAGAGAGTAATCTGAGTACTCCAACCCAGTAAGTAATAAGAGTAAATAAAGACTGAGCAGTAGGAAACAATGAATTCACATTTATGTTAAACTCAATAAACACACAGGCTACTAAATTAGAATACGAGTAAATCGCCTCGTTTAAAATCCAGATTTTGGTAAATATTGTTTAAAATGCCTTCTGATAGATTCAGTAGGGGTTCAATACAATTTTTAAGAAAAGAGCCAAAAATCATAATCAGCCCCTCGGTCAAAACATAGTTTGTAAACAGCCCCTCGGGCAAAACAGGAGTCATAAACACCTCCTCAAAAGAAAATCTCAATGGAAATAACAAAAATCAAATCAGTGATTATGTTCTGAACATCTCGTAAACCGCAGCTTAAATGAAAGTTGTTTAAAAATATTTATCTAACATTTTTGACAGAGGCTCAGTATAAAGATGAGTGAAAACAGTCATTAAATCAACATATTCGATAGAAAGTCACTCTAAAGAGAAATAAAAATCAATAAGTTCATAATCAGGCCCATCAGGCAAACATCACTCATGTGCATGTATATATCTATCGCCCCTCAGGCTAGCCTCTCAATCACTCGTCACTCAACTCTTACCAATCAGCACTCACACTCAATAGGTACCATATAGTAACAGCTGCGGCGTGCAGCCCGATCCATACATATATTCTAATGCATTCACTGGGGTGCGCAGACTCCGGAGGGGCTCCTACAGCCAAGCGCTATATCACTGCAGCATGCAGCCCGATCTAATATATCGCTGCGGCGTGCAGCCCAATCGATATATATATATATATATATATATATATATATATATATATATATATATATATATATATATTGCTGCGGCGTGCAGACGGATCCATAGACATATAATCCTCACAACCAGGCCCTCGGCCTCTCTCAGTCATTAACCTCACAATCAGACCCTCAGTTTATCTTAGTCATCAACCTCACAATCAGACCCTCGGTCTATCTCAGTCATTAACTCACGATCACTCGGACCATCAGTAAAACAGGGAACCCAGCCCAAAAAGTTTTCACATTTTTAAGAAATATAATGATAAAACCATATTTAAACAATAACCAGGTAAAAAACATGACTGAGGATATGCTTTTAAAACAAATAGAGTCAGGAAAGATAGTAAAAATGACTTTAAGGGTCTCAACAGGTCGGCACAAGGCCCCAAACATGGCATACAACCCAAAATATAATATCAATCTCTAGAACATGGAATATCATAAGATTTCAAATCAAATACAAGACTTCACAATTGTACGGGACGGACCAAGTCACAATCCCCAACGGTGCACAACACCATGCTCGTCATCTAGCGTGTGCGTCACCTCAAAATAACACAACGATGTGTAATCCAGGGTTTCAAACCCTCAGGACAGTATTTACAATCATTACTTACCTCGATCCAGTCCAAACTCTAGCCCGCGATGCCTTAGCCCGCACGAATTGACCTCCGGATGCTCCAAATCTAGCCATAATCAGTACATCATCATTAAAATATGCAAAGGGAACGAAGCCCACTCAAAAATATCCAATTTACATTAAAAATTCCAAACTTTCTCAAACATGGCCCCCGGGCCCACATCTCAAAATCCAATAAAATTAATATCAATGGAATCCCCATCCTTGCACGAGTCTATACATATCAAGAACATTAAAATCGGAGTCCAAATGACCCCTCAAATCCTCATTTAAATCAATTTTTGAATTAGATTCCATGATTCACTAGGTGGAATTCACATAAAAATAAAGTTTTAAGTCCAAGAATCTTACCTCCAAGTGATTCCCCTTGAATCCCTCTTCAATCTCCTTCAAAAAGCTTCCAAAAATGACCAATAACGGAGGAACTGAGCCTCAAATTTGCGGAGATGAGCTTTTAAAACATTCTGTCCAGCTCCCAGTTTTACTTAATCGCAATCGGGGGAAACTTATCGCGATCGGGAAGCACAACCCATAATTCACTCTACGCGATCACGTGTATCGTCACGCGAACGCGATGCCCAAAATCTTCCTACTACGCAATCGCGAATGAGACCACACGACCACGATACACAGAAACATAAGGCTTTGCGATCGCAGCCCTATCTACGCGAACGCGAAGAGCAACTTGGATGCCCCCTGAGATAACTTTACGCGATCGCGAGCCTCCTCACGCGATCACGATGAAGAAAAACCTGAAACACAACTGAAGCCAAAATCTGCAACTTTTAATATACAAATTTGATCCGTTTAACCATTGAAAACTCACCCGAGGCCCCCGGGACCTCAACCAAAGGTACTAACATAACCCATAACATCATTCAAACTTGTTCTAACCTTCGGAACGCTCAAAAAAATCATTAAATCACCGAATATCATTGGATTCAAGCTTAAGGATTTCAAGAACTTCCAAATTACGTTTTTGATGAAAAACCCAACAGAACCACGTCCGAATGACCTAAAATTTTGCACAAACGTCCCAAATGACATGACAGAACTACTGCAACTTCAGGAATTTCATTCCGACCACTATATCAAGATCTCACCTATAAACCGGAAAACTCTTAAATCTCAATTTCGCCAATTCAAGCCTAAGCCTTCTACGGACTTCCAAAATGCATTTCGATCACGCTCCTAAGTCCCAAATCACCTAACGGAGCTAACCAAATCATAAAAATTCCGATCTGAGATCATATACAAACAAATCAAATCTTGGTCAAACCTTTCAAATATTAAGCTTCAATTGAGAACTGTTTTTTCCAAATTCATTCTGATTACCCTGAAAACCAAAACCAACGATTTACATAAGTCATAATATATCACAAGGGTAAGTCATGCCTGAAAGCTGGCAATCAAAGTGCAACAGCTCAAAATGACCGGTCAGGTCGTTACATCCTCCCCCACTTAAACATACCTTCGTCCGTGAACGTGCCCAAAGTTGTTCTAAAAGCCAAGCAATCGCTGAATAACATTACCATGCATATACCCGGGGGTGATCCCGTGACACCCTATCTCATATAGGTCTGGTGCCACCATGTAACTGAGATTTTAATAATCCAACCTAGCCCATAAACCTTAGAACCATATATCCACTTCTGAAATCATCCACAAGATCCGAGTCTCACATCTATATTCTGAATAAGCCTGAACAAGCTGTATTAACCCATACCTGCAACCCCAGGTGCCATTATATGACATACCACATAACTCAAACGCATGTAGCGATAACTTCCATTCACAGCAGTTGTACGCAATAACCGAATACCAGTAGAAAACCTCTTATCAACTAAAGTCTCATTCCAAAACTTTCACATACCGCCATTGATAATATGAAACATCCAGTAAACCATAACTATTTAATGAAGCCACTTCTCCCTTGGCAAAGAGCATAGCAAATTTCTGAGCCGAACCTCGATATTATCCTTCCAACACGCTAAAACTGAATCCGATTGAATTCATTAATGAAACCAAAGATCTCATCTAATTCAACACACTACTCTGGTGACATGACAAATCAATGTAGGCCTAAGCCACAACTTGCATAATACGCGTACCAATAAGCAATAGTCCGAACATACCCAAATCATGAAAATGACTCAAATAAAAGAGTCGTACCTCAAGCTCACCAGCAGTGCCACAACACAAGGCTGAGAACCTGTCACACACCATCAAAATAGAACACACGAATCTAACCCGCAAGGTCACATCTCCACATAGCTTTGCTGCAAATACGCGATCCTATCCAAATGTTTCTCTACATGAAACATCTCAAGTCACTATGCTCAAAACTGACAACCATGCACAATATGATGTCTAAAACCCAAGCAATCATCATAACCACCACAAAGAAATTGACATACATTACACATACCCAAAAGGACATAACCAATATGCTATCCACCGAGCAATACCCAATACTTTTGCCGCTCGAATTCAACTATAAAACCCCAATGGAACCTCATCACATGTGCCTATAACCCACAGCCACTAACGCCTCGCAACACAAAAGGATAACTCATAGGTTTCCCTCGATTACTAATATCTCAAAAAGAAACAAATCAACACATCCCTCATCAATAGCAACTCGAAGTCAACAAGCCATCCCGATGCATAACATGCATCCATATAAGTCTATTAATGAACCATACACAAACTCTAGTCACTCACAACACATAAATAACCCTCTGAAGGTTCATAATGATTGAATTATAGTACATACTATCATCTGACTAACTTACCTATATCTTTACCGTCCTCAACCACGAGCTAACCTGCTTATGAGAACTTCCAGTCACCAAGTCCATAAAGCACATGAATTACCATATCTGATCCCAATTTTGCCGTTTGCACATATCACACTCCTCCAGTACTCCGTCATTCCACGAGAGATAGTCTAAAATTCTTCTGTGCCACCTAGAAAACTCGCATATCATCAGTCGATAAGACAAGATAGTGCCACAATATCAATAAAGCATCCATAACTCAAACACATTGCCCTTTCTAAAATGTATACCCTCATCAAGCCACACCAATCAACAGTACCTTTTCCTTAATCATCTGAAATTGCTCGTGCTGCCTAAGAAGTTTATGTCCTTCCTTTCAGAACTGAACCGTAACTTTGCTCACGCAATTCTCCATCCTCCATAACATATCGCATGTGCCATACCATCCTAGGATATCATGAGAATTTTATATCCCTTCCAAGCCACAAGCAACTATGAACTCCGCTAGCCAAGAACTTTCCACTGATCCCATCTAGAAGAAAACCATTATACATCCCATGTTCCTCATGCTCATAGAAAATATACATCTCTAACCGCGGTCATTAAGAACTCCTTGACTCCCTTCTTTTTGCACAAAACCAACCTATCGGGACTAAATCCTTCCACTCAACCAAACTACGCATGCACTAAGCCCAAGAACATTTTCGCGAAACACCTGTAGAGACTTATTACCTCGGAAGCACCCAAAGAAATAATCATATCCTTACCCTACCGATCTAGCCTGCTACCAAGCTATACCATCTATCCAAGTTCTTTTTGATTTACCTTATCTAGATACCTCTTCTTACTATAACACAACCATTCCTCAACCCAAACCCGCCACACGAGACCCAAGCATAAAGCCACACCGTCTAAGGCTCGTAATCTGTTGTATACTTTCTCAGATATTCCTAAGAGCACCACGATCAAAATACTTTATTTTGAAGAAACTTCCCACGAATCTAAATCTGTTACCTTTATCTTCCTGATACTGATACATAGAATCCCATAATTTATATAGAAAATACCACAAGTCTTGACATCTTCAAATGAAAACTCAGTTTCTAACCACATATACAACTTTAAAATACCTAATTGTTATATGTAAAATCATGAACACATTAGAACCATTCTCGAGAGTCATTTACTCTATTCAAACAACAATTAGCCTGATCAAACGAACTGAACCACCCGTGACCCAATAGCACTCCGACACCTTAGAGTGTAATCTCGTCCTAGAACAATCAAGCCACTTCCTACTCTATGCACCGAGCATCGATTACCTCAAAAACTCAAGACATTTTGAGATTCTCTTACACCTATGAAGCATGACATAACCTTTGTCAAAATTTTCTTTTACTCGAGACATCCTCGGTCTCAATCTCCATAAGCCATAACTAATTCACCAGTATGCCTCAAACTGGAACTAACATAGGACATAACCGTGCAATCAACTAAGCAATAGCAGACTCCCCCACTTGGTTCGAAGCCATAGATCAACACACACTCAATAACTCATAACGCATATACTCTATTGCTGCCATAATATCATAGTGATATTAAACCCAACCCTTCATAAGCTCTTATAACACAGATCATCTGGTACCTTGAATCTTCTGCAAATCTCACATTCATCCTTGCAACAGTTAAGCCCACTCTCGTAAGCGACCCAAAATTCAAATTTCAACACTTATATTTCACTTGTAAATGAGATCTTCTAACAGACACATAATGATCATACAACCTTAGAACATTCCCAAGAGATAACCCACCTGTTTTGCCTTCAACTAACATTTCTGTATACCTCCACTGTCACAAACATTACACAGTCACCTAGCCTTCCTAAGCCTAAACTCATATCACAACATGAAATTTACTTCACTCCCAACTTGGAAACATGAAACAATTCTTCACACGCCCATAACTTGGGGCTATACCTCGAATCAAGATGGAATTCAAGCACCAAATAGTTCTTCCATCATTCAGCAGACCCTTCTCCTTACTTCCAAATCATATGAATACATCTCCCAGTACTAACATACTCATCACATAGCCATCCAGTCGTTGCTTCCACTAACCGGGACACTATCCGAATATATAAGTTCAAAAACACTTGTTCACACAATCAGCACCTTGACACTCAAGCTATAGGAAAAAATCCAGACTCAAGCCCTCCAAAATGGCCCCAGTATCAACTCACAGAGACCATATCTCGCCCCTCAATCAGGGAATCACAAGCCCTCGATGTACATCTGATACTGAGCGCTCATATGCGCATACGAATGCGTGAAAGAAATTCAAAGAGTTACTTCTCAAGCTGAATCAAGGGCGCACGATAAGAATTCCAAGAATGTGAAGTTTTTCCTAAAGGTTCTGCAGCCTCTCGAGGATAAATACAGACATCTCCGTACCGTTTCGCGAGACTCTACTGAACATGCTCATGACTCGTGAGACCTATGTAACCTAGGCTTTGATACCAATTTGTCACGACCCCAAACTGGAACCGATCGTGATGGCGCCTCTCGTGAAGACAAGGCCAGCCGACACAATTCCCTAAGTCAACCATTTTCCATTAAAATTTATTTTTATACCATTTATAAACCGTTATCTTATAATGAACATTTAAAAGAAAATTGCGGAAAAATTACACAAGCCCGACATCGTGTTGTCACTAGTGATGAGCATCTACCAAGGTCTGAATACAACAAAAACAGTAAAATCTATTAAGTACATAAATAAAAATGAGAGGAAAGAAGCGGTGTTGCGAACGTCGTGCAACCAACTTACTAACTCCGAGGACTCCGCATCTGAGAAACCAACACCAGTTACTGGTTTTTGAAATACCTGAATCTGCACATGAGGTGCAGGGAGTAATGTGAGTACTCCAACCCAATAAGTAATAAGAGTAAATAAAGACTGAGCAGTAGGAAACAATGAATCCATATTTATGTTAAACTCAATAAACACATAGGCTGCTAAATCAGAATACGAGTCAATCGCCTCTTTTAAAATCCAGCTTTTGTTAAAAATCGTTTAAAATGCCTTCTGATAGATTCTGTAGGGGTTCAATACCATTTTTAATAAAAGAGCCGAAAATCATAATCGGCCCCTCAGGCAAAACAGGAGTCATAAACACCTCATCACAAGAAAATCTCAGTGGAAATAACAAAAACCAAATCAGTGATTAAGTTTTGAACATCTCATAAACCCTAGATTAAATGAAAGTTTCTTAAAACCATTTATCTGACATTTTCGACAGAGGCTCAGTATAAAGATGAGTGGAAACAGTCATTAAATCAACATATTCGATAGAAACTCACTCTAAAGAGAAGTGAAAATCAAAAAGTTCATAATCAAGCCCCTCAGGCAAACATCACTCATGTATATATATATATATATATATATATATATATATATATATATATATATATATATATATATATATATGGCCCCTCGGACTAGCCTCTCAGTCACTCGTGAATCAACTTTTAACAATCAACGCTCACACACAACACTCACACTAAATAGGTACCATATAGTAACCGCTACGGCATGCAGCCCGATCCACATATCGCTGTGGTGTGCAGCCCGATCCATATATCGCTGTGGCGTGCAGCCCAATCCATAGATATAGTCGACTGCGCTCACTGGGGGTGTGCAAACTCCGGAGGGGATCCTATAGCCCAAGCGCTATATCGCTGCGGCATGCAACCCAATCGAATATATCGTTGCGACATGCAACCCGATCTCTCTCTCTCTCTCTCTCTATATATATATATATATATATATATTGCTGCGGTGTGTAGCCCGACCCATAGCTATGTAATCCTTACAACCAGGCCCTCAGCCTCTCTCACTCATTAACCTCACAATCAGACTCTTAATCTATCTCAGTCATCAACCTCACAATCAGACCGTCGATCTATCTCAGTCATCAACTTACGATCACTTGGACCATCAGTAAAACAGGGAACCCAGCCCAAACAGTTTTCACATTTTTAAGAAATATAGTGATAAAACCAGATTTAAACAACAACCAGGTTAAAAACATGACTGAGGATATGCTTTCAAATAAAATAGAGTCAGGAAAAATAGTAAAAATGCCCTTAAGGGTCTCAACAGGTCGGCATAAGGCCCCAAACATGGCATACAACCCAAAATACAATATCAATCTCTAGAATATAGAATATCATAAGATTTCAAATCAAATACGCGACTTAACAATTGTACGGGACGGACCAAGTCTCAATCTCCAATGGTGCACAACTCCACGCTCGTCACCTAGCATGTGCATCACCTCAAAATAACACAACGATGTGTAATCCGGGGTTTCAAACCCTCAGGACAGTATTTACAATCATTACTTACCTCGATCTGGTCCAAACTCTAGCTCGCGATGCTTTAGCCCGCACGAATCGACCTCCGGATGCTCCAAATCTAGCCATAATCAGTACATCATCATTAAAGTATGCAAAGGGAACGAAGACCACTCAAAAATATCTAATTTACATCAAAAATCCCGAAATTGCTCAAACCCGGCCCCCGGGACAACGTCTCGAAATCTTATAAAATTAATATCAGTGGAATTCTCATCCTCACACGAGTCTATACATATCAAGAACATCAAAATTGGAGTCCAAATGACCCCTCAAATCCTCATTTAAAGTCTCTTAATCTCAAGCCCTAATTCGTCAATTTTTGGCTTAGATTCCATGATTCACTAGGTGGAATTCACATAAAAATCAAGTTTTAAGTCCAAGAATCTTACCTCCAAGTGATTCCCCCAGAATCCCTCTTCAATCTCCTTCAAAAAGCTTCAAAAAATGACCAACAATGGAGGAACTTAGCCTCAAATTCGTGGAGATGAGCTTTTAAAATATTCTGCCCAGCTCCCATTTTTACCTTATCGCGATTGTGGGAAACCCATTACGATCACGAAGCACAGCCCATAATTCACTCTACGCGATCACATGTATCCTCACACGAACGTGATGCCCAAAATCTTCCAACTACGCGATCGCGAGCGAGACCACGCGACCGCGATAAAAAGAAACATAAGGCTATGTGATCGCAGCCCTATCTACGCGAACGCAAAGAGCAACCTTGATGCCCCCTGAGATAACTCTACACGATCGCGAGCCTCCTCATGCGATCGCGATGAAAAAACACCTGCAACAGAACTGAAGCCAAAATCTGCAACTTTTAATATACAAATTTTATCCGTTTTACAACTGGAAACTCGCCCGAGGCCCCGGGAACCTCAACCAAAGGCACTAACATAACCCATAATATCATTCAAACTTGTTCCAACCTTCGAAATTCTCAAAACAATCATTAAAATGCCGAATCTCATCGAATTCAAGCCTAAGAAGTTCAAGAACTTCCAAATTACATTTTTGATCAAAAACCCAACCGAACCACGTTCGAATGACTTGAAATTTTGCACACACGTCTCAAATGACATGACAGAACTACTGCAACTTCAGGAATTTCATTCCGACCTCTATATCAAGATCTCACCTGTCAACCGGAAAACGCCGAAATCTCAATTTCGTCAATTCAAGCCTAAGCCTCCTACGGACCTCCAAAATGCATTCCAATCATGCTCTTATGTCCCAAATCACCTAACGGAGATAACCAAATCATAAAAATTCCGATCCAAAATCATATACAAATAAGTCAAATCTTGGTCAAACCTTTCAAATTTCAAGCTTCAACTGAGAACTGTTTTCTTCCAAATTCATTCCGATTACCCTAAAAACAAAACCAACGATTTAAATAAGTTATAATACATCACACGAGGCAAGTCATGTCCAAGAGCTGGCGATCAAAGTAAAAGAGCAAAACGACCGGTCGGGTCATTATAATTAAGCTTATCCCGTTGTGTAGGAGTCAAGAAAGTTGCAATTAATTTCTTCAAATCATGACTCCCCTTCTAGTAGCCCTTACAGTTAAACTAATCTTGAAACTCAAAATATTTTTGCCTTGGTCTTGTAGGTGGAGGAGTAGAGACATAAAGACCTGGGGGTATTATAGGCTATCTAGCTGCTTTATGTTCTTTGCGTACTTTAACTGCATTATGATCTTTAGGTGCCTTAGGAGCCATCTGTTCAAAAAAAGTAAAAGATACAAAAAATAACATCAAGACATTATAAAAAAGATCAGTTAAATCTTCAATACCTAAGAAGGCTGAAGTTCAATAGTTACAAAGATAAAAACTTCAGCCCTAGAGCTGAAGTTCGACAGTTATAAAACAAAAACTTCAGCTCTAGAGCTGAAGTTCGACAGTTACAAAAAAAAAAACTTCAGCTCTTAAAGCTGGACTTCACCAGTTACAAACACAACAACTTCAGATCCTAAAGCTGAACTTCACCAGTTACAAACACAAAACATTTAGCAAAAAAACATGCTGTAGTTTTTACAAAAAACAAAACACAAATTCAAATCCAAAAATAATGCAAAACACATGAAAAAAAAAAATTTCAGCTCCTATCTAAGGTATCATTGAACTATTATAAACTTCACATTTTAATAGTATCATCTATTTAACTCTTAAAATTTTTAAAAATTTGGACGTCTAATCACAGAAGAATTTATAGAATTTTCATCAGCAACATAAACACTCGTTCAAAAAACCTAAAAACACAATCGTAAAAGTAAAACTAATGCACTTATCAAACTAAAACCTAAGAAAATATTTTATCATAAATATATGACTATCAAAACCAAAATCAGAAATTAAATCGTAAAATAAAACCCAGAAAGTTAATGCAATATACCTGTGATTAAATCTTAATGTGAGAACAATGATGACTAGCAGTTGAAAACTCCAAACAACAACGAAAACCATTTGATTTCAGAGAAGAACAAATCAAAAAATGCAAATAACGGGAGAGAGACAGAGACAGTAGAGGACTAGCGTATACTTGGAGAGAAAGTAGTCTTTTTATAAAGAAGAGCAAAATCATCTTTTTAAAAGTCTTTTAACAAAAAAATAGATACGGATACAAACAAAAAGACAAAACGATTACATGTTAAAAAGGGACGTCCAAACAGGGCACCACTTGTAATTTTTACCACTCCACTCGGCTTTGTTTGAATGAAGGCCCAATTAGTTTGCACAATATTCCGATCGATGTATAGACCGATATGAAATCTTTCTCATTGAAGAAAGTGCATTTCAGGAATCATTATGTCATTTAAAAGGTATACAATTTTTCATGATAAGTAGAATTAATAATTCAAAAAATAAAACAAGTAACTTGCTATAAACAGGTTAAAATACATCAAGAGTCGTTTGGTACGAAGACCAGTTATACTAGGATTAGTTATGTTGGAATTAGTTATAGTGTGATTAGATATGCTGATATTATTTTTTATTAATTGCTTGGTGTGTTGCATTATTTCTGGGATTATCAATTTTACTGTTCTATTCCCGAATAACATATCATGGGATTACTATTCTATCCCGAATAGGTATAAATTATTTCGATACTATTTTTAAGATAAGATGATACTAAATTTTTATCACAAGATTATTTTTACTTATCCTTCGTACCAAATGATCCCTAATATAATAAATCATGACTGCTATACTTATAAATGTACTGTGGAAAGTTTCACATCTCATGTCTCGTCAAAAAGAGCTTAAAGCAGAGGATACTATTCATAACATAAAAATTGTCCAAAAGCTTCTTATTTATAACTTTACTTTTAGTTAATTTGTGCAATATTGTTGGAATCTGGACTCGCTGTGGATCCAAAGTCATCGCCCAAAAAAAAAAAAGAAAAAATCACACTTTGTACTTATTAATTTTAAACTATTTATCTTTTATTATTCAAGTTCAAACTATTTACTACTCGTATACATGCGTCCCAAACTATTTACCCGCTTCTATTATATTCCTCTTCTTCTTCCTCCTCATTTTACCTTCCTCCAATTCTTTGCTCAACTCCCCATCCATCAATACCCTCCGACGACAGCCTCAACAACTCACCATTAATTACTATGCCTAGACTTGTCCTAAAGTTGAAATTCTCATTGGCTCAGTAACCTCCCACATGTTCAAAGATGCCCCTGTCTCTGGCCCTGCCTCCATTCACCTCTTCTTTCATGATTGCTTTGGTGAACTGGTGCTATTATTTTGAAGATTATTTGATTCGATGTGGTGTTATAAAATATTGCTTATAGTATCTTCGAATAAGCTTTCTAGATCTAAATTTTTATGTGTATTTGAATATCCATAATTGTTGGGCTTGAAGCTCAATTTTATTTTTGAAGATTTCTATAGAAAAAAGAAAAGGACGAAAAAAAAAAAGAAGCATAGAAATAAGAAAGAATTGGAGAATAAAGAAAAAATTTCCCACAAAACCTACTATGGATAAGAAATGTAATTAATTTATGAGTAGAAAAATAAATAAATAGACACCAATAAATAATTTTATTTTTATGAATAACTATGTCAAAAGCCCAAAAAATAATTTGCAGCCCAAATTTGCTCTCAGAGCAAACATCTCAAAACAAGAACAATCAATAAGCACACCGTTAGTGCGTTAAGGTTGCAAGAACCTACTCCTAACTAAACAAAGACTCATCCGAGGAGCCCTATTACTTTATCTTTTTCCTACTGAATCATCTTTAACTCTCGTAGCCAATTTAGTATATAGCCATCGTGCATAGTGAGTTATATCGGACCAAAAAATTTCAAATATAATCTTAACGTGATGCAATATTGATCGTTTTAATCATGTGTTATTCCAAAAGACTTTATATTGTTAAGAGTATTCAAATCCTTATAAGTGACTCCTTTTTCTTTCCACATATCTTGTGGACTTTATTCATACACACCCAATAATCCCCCCTTGAATTAAGATCCATATGATCCCGTCATCAATTTATGGACTAATTTGGAGACTATTTGTGTGTCACATGTGTGATCCGATATTTTATGGTCATCGAAGTGCAGAAGAGAGGTTGTGTATGCATCTTTGAAGCTACCAGTAAAGATAGAGAACCGGCCCATAGACAGGCAAAGGTGCTAAGTTGGTCCCTACGCCATTACTCTGCCATCTCCATTTTTCGTTCAACCAAAACATTGGCTCCACTATCAGTTGTTGGATTAATACGGCGCAAAGATACTCTTCACATAGCGTGATTTCTAAGCCCGACGATTTTTTCAAAAGTCCTCACACCTTTAAGAGATCTAACACCTTATAAGTAGCTTATTTTTCTTTTCTACTTTCCATGTAAAACTTTGTCCACACGCCCCCAATAAGTTCGCACATTTTTCCTTAGTTTTTAATCATACAAATTGTTGAAATCTTAAAAAAAAAAAAATAATAATTTTAGCTTACTTGCATTGTACATGTATTTTACGCCTATCAATAAAAAGGTGATAAAATAAGAATAAGAGTCCGTTTGGCTTAGCTGATTTAGAGTAGCTGATAAGCATTAGGTGCTGAAAAGCACTTTTAAGTGCTGAAACTGATTAAATAATAAGCAGTTACGTCTTTGGATAAAAGTGCTGAAATTAATAATAAGCAGTTGAAGAACTGGATATACGAAAAATTTTGTTTTAAAAAGAAGTATTTTAGGGATAAAATAGTAAATATTTTGGTCAAACTTAAAGTGCTTATATATGCTGAAATTTGATAAGTTGGGGGAGACCAACTTATAGCTTTTGGCTTATTTTTAGCTTATAAGCACTTAACTTATAAGCATTTTTAATTTACCAAACGCATAGATAAGCTAAAACGTGTTTATAAGCCAGTTTGACCGGCTTATAAGCTTAGCCAAACACCCTCTAAGTTATATGTAATAGCCATTAATGTCGAGATAGATACAACATCCATTTAAACTAAATAGAATATATAACATTACATCGACACAATAGTTGAAGTAACTGATTATCTTCTGAACCTGAAAAAACTAAAAAATTTAGTGAAGCTAGTTATATATTTGTAGTTATAGATAGTTTATTGTAGAGATAATGATATGTAATATTATTGCATTTGATATAATCTATTTTTATAGATGATGTTGTTGATTGTTTTGTCACTTCAGCTACAAATTTATAAAACTAGTCAGCTATTAAATTTTTTAAGTCCAAAACATTAGATAAAAAGCACATTCATTCTACTGACGCTATATTTTAACCTAAGCTATTCTCAAAGAGAAAAGCCGCTC
Source organism: Nicotiana glauca (assembly GCA_026770625.1). Taxonomy (NCBI): domain Eukaryota; kingdom Viridiplantae; phylum Streptophyta; class Magnoliopsida; order Solanales; family Solanaceae; genus Nicotiana; species Nicotiana glauca. The sequence continues at coordinate 33,102 of MU686425.1, forward strand.
GACAATCAAAAATTCCTTTAAATATTCCCATTATACTAAATATGGTAGCGGAATATTACTGTATTGGAAAAAATAAAATATATGAATGAATAATGATGTGGCATGACACGATGGGGTTACTTAGCTATGATTGGGTCAAAAAGTCTAAGGAGACAATGGGGTGAAAAAAGAGATACGGGAGCAAAGGGAAGGTACGGAAAAAAGAGATACGGGAGCAAAGGGAAGGTACGAGTTAAAAGGCTCGGAAAATCCGTATCTATTTAAAGAGCAATTATGAAGAAGATACGAAAAAACAATGAACCAGGACACATAGGAGAATGAAGATACACATTATTACAGAAGAAACAAGTCCTGGAGCCGTTAAGGAATATTTGCATTTAATATAATAATTGTATAACGTAGCATTTAATGTCATTAAATATTCATAATGACCTCATTATAGCTTGAATGTAACGTACATTTTCAAAGATTCTCCAAAAGACCTATAAAAGGAGAAACATGTAATCAAGGAAAACACAAGATACTACGGGAATATATCTCTGATTTACAAGCTTCCATATTTGAGCATTTGAAAAATTCTTTTCTTTATTTATTTTTTGATTATCAGTAATCCGATTCTTCTATATTTTAGATTTGACTGAAAATCTATTTTTTGGTTAAACAAATTGGTTCCATTACCAGGAATCTGATAATCAACGTTACTTCTATTTGATTTCCTTGTTCAAATCAATCATGTCAAACAACAATGACAACACCACAAGACTTCCAGAAATTCAGACAAACCAACAAATTCAAGGAGATTCTCCTTGAGATTCACCACAAGGCTCTCCATGAAACTCTCCATGGCGATCTCATGAAGGCACTCCCGATGGATCTCAAGCAAATGAACAAGATCAATTCAACAATGTCGAAGATATGAATGAAGCATTACAGAAAATAATTGCATCTCAAGTGAGCAAAGCTCTTCAAGCCTTTGTTAACCAGTTACCTGCTGCTCCGTCCACACCAAATCCTAACAATAACACTTTGGAGAACCCCCGTTCTGGACTGGTTAATTCAGGCATTGGTGGAACTCCTAGTGAAATGCAAGAAGGAGACCCAGGTAACCAAGCTAATTCTGATTTACAAAAGCTTGTACTAACCTTGCAGAGACAGCTCAAGGAACTAAATGAACGCATAGAACAAATATTTGAGGTACCGCCCGTGATTAAAGGGGTAGACATAGACAAATACTCACAACAGCCATAGAAGCCAAGTGCAGCTCCCCTCCCAATTCCGAAGAAATTCAAAATGCCTGATATGCCTAAGTACGATGGAACATCAGACCCACGAGATTATGTTACAACCTTCACCACTGGAGTTAAAGGGAATGATTTGACCAAGCAAGAAATTGAATCGGTCCTGGTCAAGAAATTTGGCGAAACACTCACCAAAGGAGCTTTAACCTGGTATTCTCTTTTACCTGAAAATTCAATAAATTCTTTTGCTGAGCTTGCAGATTTATTTATTAAAGTACACTCGGGAGCTCAAAAAGTTGAGAAAAGGATGGAGGACATCTTCAAAATTAAGCAAGGGAATTTCGAGTTATTAAGAGAATTTGTAGATAGATTTCAACGAAAAAGAATATTGCTGCCATGAGTACCTGACACCTGGGCAGCCATAGCTTTTGCTAGTAATTTAAATGAGAAAAGTTCAGAAGCCACGAGGAAACTCAAAGAAAGCCTTCGGGAATTCCCAGCAACAACGTGGAACGATGTCTACAACACATATAACACAAAGATGAGGATCGAGGAAGATATTATCTCGTGGCCAAAAACAGATGATAAAACAAGTTCAAGGCATGTAGATAATGAAAGGAGGTCCGGTAAAAACAGGTACGATCCTTATATAAGACCAGCGGGAAAAGACTCAAGGTCAAAATAGGAGAGGTACGATCATAAACCCAGACATAGGGAATCAGGCTCTTCATCAAAATTTAACAATGAACGAGGAACATGCGGACAACGAGATGATGATGGGGGATTGAAGGCAAGGTTTGGTGGTTACAATTTTAACGTAACTACTTTCGAGCTCGTAGCTGTTTTAAGAGGCATGTGAGATAAGGTACGGTGGCCGAAGGAGATAAGATCCAACCCGAGTAGAAGAAACCCTGATCACTGGTGTGAATTCAATAATGATCATGGACATAGAACCACAGATTGCAGATTTTTACAAAGTGAGGTGGACTATTTGTTAAAGCAAGGATACCTCACTGAGTTATTCAGTGAGAAAGGCAAACAAGCGTATATGAAAAATAGAGAGGAGCCCCCGAAGCCACCCTCTCCTAAACATACAGTCAATGTTATAAGTGGAGGAGAAGACATCAATGGTGTCTCATATACTGCAGCCAATAAAATATCCAAAATGACGATCACATATGGAAAGCGGCTACGACACGTACTGGAGGAGGAGAATATCACATTCAATGACAAAGATGCAGAAGGCCTCATGACCCCACATAATGACGCACTGGTAATATCATTATTCGTACATGATACTAATGTTAAACGTGTTCTGATTGATCCAAGAAGTTCGGTAAATATTATTTTGGTACGAGTGTTACGTGAAATGCAAGCTGAGGAAAAGTTGGTCCCAAAGGCACATACTTTATCAGGGTTTGATAACTCTAACGTTATAACCAAGGGTGAAGCAATCCTCACCACCTTTGTAGAAGGCACTGTCAAAGATACTAAGTTTCAGGTCGTAGATATGGAGATGGATTACAACATAATCCTTGGGAGGCCATGGATCCATGATATGGATGTTTTTCCGTCTACATTGCATCAAGTTATCAAATTTCCCTCACCATGGGGAATTTTCCAAATTAGGGGTGATCAGCAAACTTCTAGAAGCATAAAATCCATTGCAGATTCAACTGTTCAAGATGAAGCCAAATAGCAATTACAGGATTCAGTTAAGGTGGGTGCTTCAACCTTAACTGAGGAAGGGAGAACAGATTTGGATTCAAGACCTGATACAATTCAAGAACCGGAGGAAAACAAGAACATCAGAACAACCATTGAGGAATTAGAAGAAGTGATTTTATTCATACACTGGCCTTAGAGGAAAGTGTACATCGGTGCCAACCTTAGCCCTGAGGTAAAGCGTAAAGTAATTGAATTTTTAAAAGCTAACACAAAAGCTTGGTCCCACTTTGATATGACAGGGATACCACCGGAGGTTATGACTCATAAGTTAAACGTAGATCCATCATATCCTCCAGTGAAGCAAAAGAAAAGAAAGCAAGGAACATTCAAGAATAAGGTGATTCATGAAGAAGTTCAAAAATTGCTCAAAATTGGTTCGATTCGTGAGGTAAAATACCCTAACTGGTTAGCTAACACTGTTGTGGTACATAAGAAGAACGGTAAGTGGCGAGTCTGTGTAGATTACACAGACCTTAATAAAGCCTGTCCAAAAAATTCTTTTCCTTTACCACATATAGATCAATTAATTGATGCTACTGCAGGGCATGAGCTATTAAGTTTTTTAGATGCATACTCAGGTTATAACCAAATCAAAATGGACCTAGAAGATGAGGAAAAAACTTCTTTCATAACAGATAGGGGGACTTTTTGTTATAATGTAATGCCATTTGGTCTTAAGAATGCAGGTGCAACTTATCAAAGGTTAGTTACTCAAATGTTCCAAGAACATTTAGGTAAGACCATGGAGGTTTATATAGATGACATGTTAGTTAAAATACATCATTCAGAGGATCATATATCGCACTTATCTGAAACATTTAAAATTTTACGAAAATACAATATGAAGTTAAATCCAGAAAAATGTGCATTTGGAGTGGCATCGGGAAAGTTTTTGGGTTTTCTTGTTTCTAACCGGGGTATCGAGGTAAATCCCGCACAAATTAAAGCTATCGAGGAAATTCCTGATATACTTTCAAGCAAAAAATAAGTGCAGAGTTTGACGGGAAGAATTGCAGCTATGGGAAGTTTCATTTCTAAATCTTCAGAAAAATGTTTTAAATTTTTCTCAGCCCTTAAAAAGCAGGAAATTTTGAGTGGGTTGAGGAGTGTCAATAGGCACATAGAAATCTGAAGACTTACCTATCAAATCCACCCTTGCTAGCAAAACCAAAGGCGAGGGAGAAACTTTTTATTTATCTTGCTATTTCAGAAGTGGCGGTAAGCGCAGTTTTGGTTCGTGAAGAACAAGGTAAGCAATCTCCTATCTATTATGTTAGTAAATCCTTACTAGATGCAGAAACACGGTATCCACAGCTGGAAAAACTAGCACTTGCTTTAATTATGGCATCTAGAAAATTAAGACCCTATTTTCAATGTCATCCCATTGTTGTGGTAACTGCATACCCATTACGAAGTGTATTACATAAACACGAACTATCAGGCAGGTTAGCCAAATGGGCTATAGAATTAAGTGAGTATGAAATCACGTACCTGCCTAGAACGGCAATAAAGTCTCAAGTATTAGCTGATTTCGTGGTTGATTTCTGTCAAGGGATACAGTTCGAAGCTGATAAAGAAGTACAGGTACTTAACGGAGCTAATCCAGGTACGTGGACATTATTTACTAATAGATCGTCTAATGTAAAAGGTGTAGGATTAGGAATTGTTTTTGGTACCACCTACGGGAGAAACCATTAGACAAGCCATTAAATGTCATTCTGTAATTAATAATGAAGCAGAGTATGAAGCTGTGATCGCAGGTCTGGAATTGTCACGGGAACTTGGAATAAGTCAGGTAGTGATCAAAAGCGATTCTCAACTCGTGGTTAATCAAATTCTGGGGACTTACACAGCCAGAGGCAAGGATGCAACAATATTTGGAAAAGGTAAGGGAACTGATAAAACAGTTCCATTCATGGAAGGTTATCCAAATCCCAAGGGATGATAATGTCGAAGCAGACGCCCTAGCAAACCTTGCATCCGCAGTTGATACAACAGAAGATGCCAATGCCTCAGTTATTCACTTATTTCACTCGGTTCTTGAACATGACAAGAATGAGGTAAATTTTTATAATCTAACTTGGGACTGGAGAAATGAAATCGTAGATTTTTTGCAGTATAGTACCGTACCAGATGACAAGGCAAAAGCACAAGCACTTCGTAAGAAGGCAGCTCAATATTATTTAAAACAAGGAAACCTTTATCGAAAGATGTTTGGTGGCCCTTTAGCAAGATGTCTTGGACCTTCTCAAACAGAATATGTAATGAGGGAAATATATGAAGGACATTGTGGAAATCACGCAGGAGGAAGGTCATTGGTAAGTACTTTGATTAGGGCAGGGTATTATTGGCCCAAAATGGAAGAAGAAGCCACGAATTTCGTAGCTAAATGTGACAAATGTCAAAGGTACGGTAACAACATGCACCAACCTACTGAATTGTTACATCCGGTTATTGCACCATGGCCGTTCATGAAATGGGGAATGGATATTGTTGGACCCCTGCCTCAAGCTAAAGGACAGGTAAAATTTTTACTCGTACTTACTGAGTACTTTACTAAATGGGTAGAGGCGGGAGCATTCAAGCAGGTACGTGAAAAAGAAGTCAAGGATTTCATTTGGCGAAATATCATTTGACGTTTCGGTGTGCCAAAAGAAATCGTATGCGATAATGGTCCATAATTTATCGGAGCTCAAGTCACGGAATTCTTTCAAAGTTGGCAAATAAAAAGGATAACATCAACATCTTATCATCCAGTAGGGAATGGGCAGGCGGAGTCTACAAATAAGATCATCATCAATACTTTAAAGAAACGATTAGAATAATCAAAGGGTAACTGGCCTGAAGTATTACCTGGAGTCTTATGGGCATACCGTACAATCACGAAAACAAGTACAGGTGAGACCCCCTTTTCTTTAGTATATGGGGCTGAGGCACTTATCCCAGTTGAGAAAGGTGAGCCAAGTACAAGAATGGCACAAGCAACGCAAGTGTCTAATGATGAAGAGATGCGGGTCAATTTAGATCTATTAGAAGACAGGAGAGAAGTTGAATTGATAAGAATGGCCACACAAAAGCAGATGATTGAACGATATTACAACAGGAAAGCCCGTCTGCGATATTTTAAAATTGGGGACTTTGCGCTTAAAAAGGTTTTTCAATCTACCAAGACAGCCAATTCTGGTAAGCTAAGTCCAACTTGGGAAGGAACACTACTAAAACCACTTATAAAATTTGGTTTATAGACTCAACAGTATCAGAGGGGGCAGCAACATACTGAGCATACCAGCCACGGCCTTTGTCATCCTCAGGATTCACCAAACTCTTTTGCTCCTGGCTGCTAAGCCAAATATTCCATTTCAAAAAAATCTAATGGAGTAAAGGTGAATCAAATGGGGGAAAGTAAATTCTACGCCGTCTTTGTTAGTAAGGTCTTAAACAGGCAACAACTCGCCACACTATTGGGCCAATTTGCCCCAAGCAAACATTAAAAAAGCGGCAGAAGTTTAAGATGACCCGGTCGATGGCCGGTTTAAATCCCAAAGTGAAAGGATAGGTGTAAACAAAGGAATAACCTATCATATAGGAGGTGATCCTTTGATTCGAGTTAGGAATAATAATGGGGAAATCTTCAGCCCAATGGCATTCACTTCTAACTATTGGAGCCAAAGCGCTTGTGATTAAGGTAGGATAAGGATCGGCACGGTCTAGTGCATCCACCTGGGCTTTTAAAGATTCTCTATCATGGTGGAAAGAAAACTCAGTAGGAATAATTTCTTCTACTAAGGGTTCACGCAAAGGCTCCGTTGAATCCTTACTTCTAGAAGAACCTATTTGTGAATGAGAACCTCTGGTTCCAGAAGAAGGTCCAGAACCAGAAGGAGGTGTTGAAGCACCACCACGATTGGAGCTTAGATTGCGTAATCTACCTCCTCATCTATATCTTACAAGAGCATTGGGAAAATTATCTAGAATGGGAGTTTTACTAGGGTTAGGGTTCGAAGAAGCCATGGATGCAAGAGTTGAATTGAAGCAAGTAAGTTTGCAAGGCGGAAGTATTCAGTTCAATTTATGAACAATAAGACAAGAAGAGAGGTTATATCAATAGTATTGGGTAATTATAAAAAATGAAGAGTACGATGATGAAAGACGCTATAATGATGATAACTAATACTCCGTGAAGAGTGAAGCCGAACAGAAAGCCTGGAAAAGCGCTGCTTGACAGTACAACCAATGAGGAAGCAACACGTGTCCAGGGCATTAAAAGGAAGTGACAGTTAAAGCGTCAACTTTATCAGAGCATTAATGGTGACAAAAATTCTCCTTTTACGAATTCCAATTCCACTTCTCAAATATTCATATTGATGAATAAATGGAAAGTGGGGGGACTATCTGTATTGGCAAAAATTAAATATATGAATGAATAATGACGTGGCATGATACGTGGGGTTACTTAGCTATGACTGGGTCAAAAATTCTAAGCTGATGTGGATATAAAGAAGTACGAGACAATGTGGTGAAAAAAAGAGATACAGGAGCAAAGGGAAGGTACGAAAAAAAGAGATACGGGAGCAAAGGGAAGGTACGAGTTGAAAGGCTCGGAAGACCCGTACCTATTTAAAGCGTAATTATGAGGAAGATACGAAAAGACAATGAACGAGAACACATAAGAGAATGAAGATACACGTCTTTACAGATGAAACAAGTACTGGATCCGTTAAGGAATATTTGCATTTAATATAATGATTGTATAACGTAGCATTTAATGTCATTAAATATTCATAATGACCTCATTATAGCTTGGATGTAACGTACATTTTCAAAGATTCTCCAAAAGACCTATAAAAGGAGAAACATATAATCAAGGAAAACAAAAGATACTACGGGAATATATCTTTGATTTACAAGCTTCCATATTGGAGCATTTGAAAAAAAAATTTCTTTATTTATTTTTAGATTATCAGTAAGCTGATTCTTCTATATTCTAGATTTGACTGAAAATCTATTTTTTGGTTAAACAATTATTTCTAACCAATCCAAAATTTACACACAAATCTATAACACATTTATACATAAAATGGCATCCTCCTACCACTAATACTTATAAATTAAACATTGATGGGTCTTGCTCATCTACCCAATAAAGGTATGGTATTGGAGGCATTTTTTGAAATTATAAAGGCAACTAGATTATGGGATTTGCAAGTAAATCAAACCCAGATACAAGTGTTCACACAGAACTTCTTGCACTCCTCCTGTGACTGAAACTTGTTGTGCAACAATACCTCAAATCTATCATCATTGAAACAGATGCACATGCAATAATAGGATATTTTTAACTCAACTACTATGCACTACACTAATCTTATTAATGATTGCAGGTTATTCTTGTAGCTGGATAGTCCTCCTATACAATACATCTACAGAGAGCAAAATTGTGTTGCCGATATTTTAACTAAATATGGAGCCACACATGCACAGGAGAGCTGCATACTTTTTGGGATACCACTATCTTTTGCAGAGCCTCCGTATCACCAAAATTATAGCGGCACATTACAAAGGAGGCCCGTTCCAACTACTTCCAGTACTTCAACACAACTGCTCTCTGCTACAACTAGTTTGTGTAATAGTAGTGTTATCTCTAGTATTAATAGTAGTGTTGTATCTAGTATTAACTTTCTCTTTACTAATACTTCCTGTACGAAAAGCATTGTAGTAAACTCTAGCTTAGTACCTACGATTCCTCTTATGTATCTTCGAAGTTCTCATGTACCTGTTTAACTTATCTATAATATAAGTACATCTTTCGACAAAAAAAAAGAGAAAAGCCGCCAGCCATAATCGTTAAAATACTACCAATATAAATTACTTTAGCTAAAAGAAAGAAAAAAAATCCACAAAGATGGAGGGCTCAATTTTATATCAGCTACCCAGAAATAGTATATGTGGTGTCACTACTAGTTTTTTGATACCGATAAAAAAAGTCTTGAAAATAGCTTTTGTTAGGTTTAACGAACATTTGTTGGATAAAAATACCCTCACATCCCAAAAGCAATAGAAGCATGATCTAAATAGCAAAAGATAAAAGACGAAGAAGAAGAGAAACATCGAAGATGGAGAATTTCAAATCTACGTTCTACAAATTGAAGTTCTTTGTGCTTGAAAATCAGTGAGTGTTATTTCTTGATATTTAAATTATTATTTTAAAACTGATTTGAGTGAATTGTATCAAAGAAACAGAATTACATCAGATAGAAGCATTGAAGCTTTTGAAGAATAGACAATTGAGTTTTATGAGTTATTAAAGTTTGACCTAAAATTATCGTTAGGATTTGCTGGGGTTGTGATTAGGAATCTGTGGTTGAAGTTTTAGTATATTCCATGAAAAATTGAGGAAGGTATATTGAAATTTTTTAGTAAAAAGGTGATGAACGTTGATGAACAGTTGCTCTGTTTATCGATTATTTTTGGTTCATAAATTATTCCGCAATGGCAATACTTTACAATAATTCACAGCATCTAACTTATGAGATACTCTGCAATTCCTGCCTCATAGGCAAAACATACTTTGTTAGGCTTATAATTTTAATGATGATTAATATCAAAAAGCCTTGGCTAATGTAAATCTACTACGTGTGCAGATTCACTAATCAAATCCAATGGGGCATAAAAGAATTAAGAAGCAACGGCTCTGAAGAATACAAGGAATGAAAGAAAACCAATCTAGCATATCAAAGAGCCAATGGCTATGATATTCAAATATTCCCATCAAAGGAATACAACGAAGGAAAGAAAATCAATCAAACAAGCAAGAGACCCTCAATCATACAAAGAAGGAAAGGAAATCAGACAAGTACGAGAAATTAGTGGAAGACTAAAGAGCAAATAATTGGGAAGACAAAGGAGCCAACCTGCATATTGAGAATGAATCTGGAAGTACTCCACATTCTAGATTCATGAAGTTGCCCTTGGTCCTACTCTTAGAAGATTCTCCCTCAAATGGAAAAGTCATGCTATCAATGATTGTAAAGATCTGGTCGGTCGTTTTGAGAGTTGTAGCCCCATTCTCCATATTTACTGCACCTTTTATATTCTACATATGTTATATGACTTATCATACTAGTTGGTTTGCGTTTGGAGTGATTTTAGAGTGAATTGAGACATTTAGTCTCTTAATTAAAAGCTTAAATTAGATAAGTTGACTAGATGTCGACTTATGTGTAAACAACTTCAGATTTGAATTTTGATGGTTCCGCTAGCTCTGTTAGGTTATTTTGGACTTATGAACATGTCCGGATTATGCTTTGGAGGTTGGTAGTAGAATTAGGCTTGAATTGGCGAAAGGTTAATTTTTGAAAAGTTGGACCGAGGGTGAACTTTTTGATATTAGGGTCGGATTGGATTTTCTGAAGTTGGAGTAGGTTTATAGTGTCATTTATGACTTGTGTGAAAAAGTTGAGGTCAATCGAACGTGATTTGATAGGTTTCGGCGTCGTTTGTAGAATTTGGAAATTTCAAAGTTCATTAGGCTTGAATCTGTATGTAATTCATATTTTTATGTTGTTTGAGGTGATTCGAGGGTCCGACTAAGTTCATATGATGTTTGGGACTTGATGGTATGTTGGGTTGATGTCTCGGGGGCCTCGGGTGAGTTTCTGGTGGTTAACGGATCATTTTTGGACTTTGGTTGATGGCTGATGTGTGCTGCTGTATTTTTCTAATTTCCTCTTACGCGCTAGCGAGAGGGGCCTCTCCTTCACGAAGGTGTTTATGAGATAGGAAAATTTTGTTCTTCGCTTTCATGAAGAAGAGGACGTGAAGCGAAGGTGTGGTCTGAGTGTGCATTGCGAACGCGGGAGTGGTGTCGCGTTCATGAAGAGATGTTGAGGCAGCTGGGGACCCCAGGTCTTTGGTCTATGCGTGCACGAGGCATTGGTCGCATTCGCAGTGAGTACAGTTAGTAAAGCTTCGTGTTCGCGAAGCGTTGGTCGCGTTCGCGAAGGGTTAAGTTGAGAGGCAAGCAAATTGGTGTACGCGAATGCGAGAGGTAGGACGCGTTTGGGAAGAAGGAAAATCTGGGCAACAGTATTAAATTTCAAAAATGAGGGTTTGAACCCATTTTTCATATTTTGAGCTAGAGTCCACCGATTTGGGCGATTCTTGAAGGGATTTTCGAGGAGTTGATTAAATTAAGTAATTCTTACTTGATTTTGGCTAAAATTAATGATTATGCCTTTAATTTCATCATTTAATTTGTGATTTGGAGTGAAAAATTGGAAAAAAGAGGAAAAGTTCTAGAATTACATTTTGAGATTTTGTAATCGGATTTGGATAAATTTGGTATGGGTAGACTCGTGAGTGGATAGGTTTTCGGGTTTTGTGACTTTTGTCGGATTTCAAAACTTGGGCCCACATTGGGTTTGAGCCGATTTTGGATTTTTGGCTATAATTTAGTTCTTTTTGTTTCTTGAATTGATCCCCTTAGCCTATATTGGTAGTATTGTACTATTTGTGGCTAGATTCGGGACGTTTGGAGACTGATTTGAGAGGCAAAGGCATTTTAGAATAAATTTTTGCCCGGATTGAGGCAAGTAACACTTTCAAACTTGGTTCTGAGGGTTTGAAACACCGAATTATTTGTTATATGATAGGTATTGAGGGGACGCATACCAAGTGATAGGCGTGCGAGCGTGCACCATGAGAATTGTGGCCTGGTTGGTTCCATGATAATGTATAGTGGTAGTATCTTGTTGATATCCATGTTTTCATCATGTGATAAGGTAATTGAGCTGTCAATCATGCTAGATATCATGTTTAGGCTTTATGCCAATACTGTTCGGAACCATAGTGGTCGTTTCTTGCTGTCACTTTACGGATTTTATTGATATTTACTCTGTCATATACATTCATTTCATATCATATCTCAGTCTCAGTTGTTATTTATTTATTCCTCATATTATTGTTTCGGGCTAGCTTTCATGATATTTTGAGCCCGTGAGTGAGATTGAAGAGATTGATGACTGAGTGAGGCCGAGAGACTAATTACGAGTGACAGTTATGGGATCGGGCTCTATGTCGCAGCAGTTATACTGACGTTATGATAACACTTGGGTTGTAGGAGCCCCTCAAGAGTCTGTACACATCTCCAATGAGCGCGGATGATATTGTTGAGGGATAGATCTTCCTTGGATATGGATCTTGTCTGAAACACTTGATACCTGGAGATGGATCTTTTCCAAAGGGATGGATTGGCCTTCCTCGATACTGGGTGACTCATAGTTAGTGATGTATATATTCAGGGATGGATCTTTCGTGGGTCGAATGGGCTATATACAGTACCGAGTGGTTGAGCATTTGAGAGTGTGAGAACATGAGGCTGACATCATGGTGCATTATATACAGCATCTTCATTGACACATTGAGACAGAAGAGTTATATTCTTTACGTTGTTCGAATCTGATCTACTTCACTGTTTGAGCTGTCAATTTAATTTGAAAGCATAACTATATTTTTGGACTGTTAATACTATTGTTAACTGTACTGGTTGAGTTCGTCACTACCTTCCAGTCCAAAGGTTGGACTTGTTACTTACTGAGTTTGATGTACTCACGTTACTCCCTGCACCTCATGTGTAGATCGAGTCACGTCTAGTCATGACGGTGGCTACTGATTGAGGCATCAGAGTTTGGATAATATCTTTTTTTAGATACTTCACTAGGCGAGTGCCTAGGGCTAGTTTTTATATATATCTAAAAATAACAAAACATAATGTCAATGTATCTAAGAAATGTCAAAAGTCTACCTATTGTACTTACATCGTCCCTATTATCAACCTTGAACATACAACTCAAAAATGATATCACATAATGTACTAAAAAATAGTTAAAAAAATTAAGAGTAGATGCATGGCATTCGCGGGCCTTGAATCTCTTTCTTTATCTCTATCGGATTCCAGTTTTTATTCTCTAGATACAGTAGTGGACTATATTCTGGTTTAGACTCTCATGTACTTTGTGATACTCCTATTTTGGGATGGATTGTATCATATTTTGGACTATATCTATTTTCAAAAAGGTTTTTCTTTAGTATTAACTAGTTCCGTCTTTATTTTTTTTTAAGTTTTCACTATGTTGATTTGGTAAGTAGAGGCTGGCCAAGTTTCACGATAGGCGCCATCACGATGGTTGAGGACACGTACTACTGGACAGGACAGACAACCACCAGTACCACCGGCCAGGGCAGCAAGGGGCCGAGCTTGCGGTAGAGGGCGCGGTAGTGGCAGAGGTGCAGCTCGCACAACAGCTAGGGAAACACCTGCAGATCAACCAATTTCTTACTTCGGGAGGTACTCAGGCCGAGGGAGGTACTCAAACTCCCTCTGTCCGCCTACCTGAGCAGGTGATGCAGCGACTCCAGACACTGGGGGCACCACCAGCCCAGCTAATTGCAGCTGTTCAGGCTGATATTCCCGATGATGAGCAACATAGATTGGAGAGGTTTGGGAGACTCCAGCCTCAATCTTTCAGTGGCACAGAGGGAGATGATGCACATGGCTTCTTTGATAAGTGTCAGAGGATGCTTCGTATATCAGGTATTCTGTAGACCAGTAGGGTCACGTTCACTATTTTTCAGTTTTTTGAGGCTTCCTTCAGGCTTATGAGGCTTACTTGGCATGAATTCAACGTTCTCTTTATGGAGAAGTATGCACCGCAGTCTTGTAGAGAGGAGCTGTGCAGACAGTTGAGCAATTGCATCAGGATGATATGACTGTGACGTAGTACGAGATGAGGTTTTCTGAGTTAGCCCTTCATGTGGTTTGGTTGGTTCCCACTGATAGGGAGAGGATCAAGAGGTTCATTGATGGCCTCATATTTCATCTACGGGTGCTTATGACTAGAGAGAGAGTGTGTTTGGTGCTACTTTCAATGAGGTTATTGACATTTCTTGGTAGATATTGTTGGTCCGCAACCATGAGCGGGTTGAGAGGGAGGCCAAGAGGTCTCGTGGATTAGGTAGTTTTGGTGGTGTTATTTCTGGAGGTCAGTTCCACCACGGCAGAGGTTATCCTTACAAGCATGCTCAGACGACTCGTCCAGTTCACCGTGGTGGATCATCTGGCCATGGTTCTCTCAGTTCTCATCAGGGTCACTCATCTCTCGGTGCCCTTCGAGCTCAGAGTTCGTCTCATGCACCATATGCTTAGGAATCATATTATGCCGGGACCTTCTAGTAGTTATCCTGGTGCTCGAGGCTCATTTCAGTCCCTACCTCTATTTGTAGGGAGAGGTTGCTTTGAGTGTGGAGATCTGGGTCACATCAAGAGGCATTATCCCAGCCTTTTGTGAGGTTCGTCTCAGCAGAGGACTCATCCTTCGACTTCAGCAACACTTAATTGACCACCCACCTAGCCAGCTCGGGGTAGAGCTCAGTCAACTAGGGGTCACCCTAAAGGAGAGGCCAATAAGGTAGCGGTTAGGCCCGTTGCTATGCACTCCCTGCCAGACTAGATGTTATTTCTTTAGATAAAATGATCACAAGTATTGTCTCTATATGTTATCGAGACACTTCTGTATTATTTGACTCTGGTTCCACCTATTCATATGTGTCATCGTATTTTGCTCATTATCAGGATATGCCCTGTGAGTTTTTAGATTCATCTGTTCATGTATCTATACCGGTGGGCCATACTATTATTATAGACCATGTATATTGGTTGTGTGTAGTGACTACTGGGGGATTGGAGACTAGGGTTGATCTTTTGTTGTTAAGTATGGTTGATTTTGATGTGATATTGGGTATGGATTGGTTGTCTCCATGTCATGCTATTTTGGATTATCACGCTAAGATTGTGAGGTTGGATATTCCAGGGTTGCCATAGATTGAGCACCGAGGTTCTTTAGACTATGTTCCCAGTAGAGTGATTTTATATATAAAGGCCCAACGGATGGTTGGGAAGGGTTGTCTTTCTTGTTTGGCCTTTATGAGGGATGATAGTATTGAGACACCTACTATTGATTCTGTTCCAGTGGTGTGAGATTTTTGGATGTGTTTCCTGTAGACCTGTCGGGCATGCCGCCCGATAGGGACATTGAATTTGGTATTGACTTAGATGTTGGGCACTCAGCCTATTTCTATTCCTCCATACCATATCACACCGGTTGAGTTGAAAGACTTGAAGGACTAGCTTCAGGAACTCCTTGAAAGGAGGTTTATTAGGCCTAGTGTGTCACCTTGGGGTGCACCAGTTCTGTTTGTGAAGAAGAAGGATGGCACTATTAGAATATGCCTTAACTATAGGCAGTTGAACAAAGTTACAATCAAGAACAAGTATCCTTTGCCGTGTATTGGTGATCTATTTGACCAACTTCAGGGAGCGAGGGTATTCTCTAAGATTGGTTTGAGGTCTGGGTATAACCAGTTAAAGATTCAGGACTCTAATATTCTTAAGATAGATTTTAGGACCCGTTATGGTCATTGTGAATTCCTTGTGATGTCTTTTGGGGTAACCAATGCCCCGGCGACATTCATGCACCTGATGAATAGTGTGTTTCGGTCTTATCTCGACTCATTTGTTATTGTGTTCATTGATTATATCTCGGTGTACTCTCGTAGCTAAGAGGAGCACGGCCAATATTTGAGGGTTGTGTTGCAGCGATTGAGGGAGGAAAAGCTTTATACCAAGTTCTCCAAGTGTGAGTTTTGGTTCAGTTCATTGGCGTTCTTGGGACACATGGTGTCCAGTGAAGATATTTAGGTAGATCTGAAGAAGATATAGACGGTTCAAAGTTGGCCCAGGCTATCCTCAGCTATAGAGATTTAGAGTTTTCTCAGTTTGGCTGTTTATTACCGTCGCTTTGTGAAGGATTGCTTGTCCATTGCATCACCCTTGACCAAATTGACCCAAAAGGGTGCTCCTTTCAGGTGTTCGAATGAGTATGAAGCAAGCTTTCAGAAGCTCAAGATTGCCTTGTACACAACTCCAGTTTTAGTCTTACCATTAGCTTCATGTTCTTATACAGTGTATTGTGGTGCTTCTCGGATTGGCATAAGGTGTGTTTTGATACAGGATGGTAGAGTGAATGCTTATGCTTCGCGTCAGTTAAAGCCGCATGAAAAGAACTACCCTGTTCATGACTTGGAGTTGGTTGCCATTGTCCATGCGTTGAAGATTTGGAGACACTATCTCCATGATGTATCTTGTGAGGTATTTACTGATCATCATAGCCTCCAACACTTGTTCAAATAGAAGGATCTCAATTTGAGGTTGTGGACATGGTTGGAGCTGCTAAAGGACTATGATATTACTATTCTTTATCATCTGAGGAAGGCTAATATGGTGGTCGAGGCCTTGAGTAGGAAGGCAGTGAGTATGGGTAGTCTTGTATTCATTCCTATTAGTGTGAGACCTCTTGCAATTGATGTTCAGGCCTTGTCCAACCGGTTCGTGAGATTGGATATTTCGGAGCCTAGTCGGGTTCTAGCTTGTGTGGTTTCTCGGTCTTCCTTATTTGATCGCATCAGAGAGTGCCAGTATGATGATCCTCATTTGCTTGTCCTCAAGGATAGGGTTCAAAAGAGTAATGCCAGAGATGTGACTATTAGTGATGATGGGGTGTTAAGGATGCAGGGCCGGATATGTGTGCCCAATGTAGATTCTTGCAGAGGCCCACAGCTCACGGTATTCTATCCATCTAGGTATCGCAAAGATGTATCAGGATTTGAGGGAGCACTATTGGTGGAGGAGAATTAAGAAGGATATAGTTGGATTTGTAGCTCGGTATCTCAACTGTCAGCAGGTTAAATACGAGCATTAGAGGGCGGGTGGATTGCTTCAGAGTATGGAGATTCCAGAGTGGAAGTGGGAGCGGATCACCATGGATTTCGTAGTTGGGCTCCCACAGACTTTGAGGAAGTTCGATGTTATTTAGGTGATTGTAGATCGGCTGACCAAGTTATGATATTTGGGAAGAAGGGCAAGTTGAGACCTTAGTTTATTGGGGCGTTCGAGGTGCTTCGGAGGATTGGAGAGGTGGCCTACAAGCTTGCCTTGCCACCTAGCTTGTCGAGTGTGCATCCAGTATTTCATGTTTCTATGCTTCGGAAGTATATCGGCGATCTGTCTCATGTTTTGGATTTCAGAACGGTTTAGTTGGATGTTGATTTGACTTACGATGTGAAGCCGGTGTCCATTTTGGATCGGCAGGTTCGAAAGTTGAGGTCGAAGGATATCGCTTTAGTGAAGGTGCAGTGGAGAGGTCAGCCCATGGAGGAGGCTACATAGGAGACCGAGCGTGAGTTGCGGAGCAGATATCCACACCTACTTGAGACTCCAGGTATGTTTCAAGACCCTCGAGGATGAATGTTTGTTTAAGAGGGGGATGATGTAATGACCTGGACGGTTGTTTTGATCATTGCAGCCCTGTTCCCCCTACTTACTGCTCCTTTGGTATTCTACAGCTATTATATGACTTAGTGAACTAGTTGGTTCGGGTCCGAAGTGATTTCAGAGTGAATAGAGACACTTAGTCTCTTAATTGAAAGCTTACATTAGAAAAGTTGACCGGATGTTGACTTATATGTAAACGACCTCGCATTTTTTATTTTGATGGCTCCATTAGCTCCGTTAGGTGATTTTGGACTTAGAAATGTGTCTGGATTGTGTTTTGAAGGTTCGTAGTAGAATTGGGCTTGAATTGGCGAAAGTTGAAACTTTGGAAAGTTGGACTGAGGGTGGACTTTTTGATATCAATGTCGGATTGTATTTACGGAAGTTGGAGTAGGTTCGTAGTGTCATTTATGACTTATTCGCAAGGCATGGGTTGCGTTTGCGGTGAGTAGAGTTAGTAAAGCTTCGCGTTCGCGAAGCATTGGTCGCATTCGTGAAGGGTTAAGTTGAGAGGCAGGTGAATTGGTCTATGTGAACGCGAGAGGTAGGATGCGTTTGCCGAGAAGAAAAATCTGGGCAATAGTATTAAATTTCAAAAACGAGGTTTGGACCCATTTTTCATAGTTTTAGTTAGAGTCCACCGATTTGGGCGATTCTTGAAGGGATATTCGAGGAGTTGATTGGGTTAAGTGATTCTTACTTGATTTTGTCTAAATTCCATGATTATGCCTTTAATTTCATCATTTAATTTGTGATTTGGGATAGAAATTTGGGGAAAAAAAAGGATGAGTTCTTGAGTTAGATTTTGAGCTTTCGAATGATATTTTGTTATCGGATTTGGGTTAATTTTTTATGTTTAGACTTGTGAGTGAATGGAATTTTTGATTTTGTGACTTTTATCAGATTTCGAGACGTGGGCCCGAGGACCGGGTTTGAGCCGATTTTGGATTTTTGGCTATATATTAGTATTTGTCTGGTGAAAATGATCCCTTTAGCCAATATTGATTTTATTGTACTACTTGGTGTCACACCTCCTTTTTTACCACCAAAAGCGAAATAGGGGAGTTTTTTCATTTAAAGTGATAAAATCAATATGGGGTTATTTATTCAAATTCAGAGTCGCCACTTGGGATAATTTATGGTGTCCTAAGTCACCAACTTAAAATCCCCAATTGAGGAAGTTAACTCTTATTTATTGTCTGCGAACACAGAAATTCGGGTAAGGAATTTTATTAACCTGGGAGAAGGTGTTAGGCATTCCTGGGTTCTGTGGTTTTAGCATGGTCGCTCAACTATTATTATTAGCCTAATTATCTGATTTTAAAAATATTATTGGAACCTGTGCATTTCTATCCCTTTTAAACCGCTTTTAATAATCCAAGATTGCCATACAGCTAATTATTTGATTAGACACTGTGAATCATATCACGGAAAACATACTCACTATCTACAACTTGTTTATTTTATTAACAAGATTAAATTATAGCCGGGTCACATAAATTTACCCCGAAATTTTAGAATTGTGTATCACAACTACGTCATAGCAACCGTACCCGTAGCTATGATACTTCATTTAATTAACACGTCTAAAGCAAACTACGAGAGTTCAAGGAATTTTTCTACATTAGTTAAGATATTAATGTGAGGGCCGTAGACTATGCGATTGAATGTCACACCTCAATTTATAGAAAAAAAAGTTGTACCCTAAAGTATTTCGGAGATGTCGAATCCGCTAAATTTTGATCATGCATCGAATATTTTCGGATTATAGAAGAAATGGGTTAACCCTTATTAAATCTTTTAACCTAAGAGCCCAGATACATTGAAGACTCATTGACAGTGACGTCAACCATGGGCCTGGTACGATACAATTGGACCAAGCCAGTTAGATCCTAAAATATTATATATCAACAAACGTTTTCAACTAAGTCACAACTTTATAACAATAGGATCAAATATCAGTATAACGACGAATCACAAAATTGTCGTGAAAACCATATTGTTCACTTTAACTAAATATTATAGCTTCTGCTCTCCTAATCTGACTTCAACCTCTTTTATGAATTTTGTTCACTACAAGGATATACACAAGGTCAAGCTTCTATTTACATCAACACCACACACACATACGTGATACAAAAGAAATGATATTGCCACATTCATAACCTACAATTATTTTCATTTTTTTTCATGGAATCGCATAACATTGCAGCTGTCTCATTTTCATGACAGGGCATTTAAAGAACCAATAGATTTACTCCACATAAACCAAAGGATGAAATAAAAACTTATCTAAGAAACTGAATGCAACAGTGATAGCCAACCTTCAAATATCATTCACATACTCATCACAACAAAGGTTCAAATGACTCCAACATAGTTTCAAAACCAGAATGACATAGACAGATTCCCCCATTCACAGTGTATATCTGCTTGGTTCAAACATTTAACATTTTTTGCGAGATTCTCAACACAAAAAAAAAAACTCAAGTCCTAGAAATTCATATGTTACAATGACAATTTTTGTACCCAAATACAGATCTATATCTATTCATATGCAAAGCAGGACATTGGTTAACAAAAGAAAAGATATATGAATTAATAGAATATAGAAGCCAATTACAGAAAAACAATGACTAATTACATCAGCCTTAACACACATACATCTTCATATTCACTTCGTAATCCAAGGATTCAAAAGGGGTACCTGGATATAGCGAGTAAAACCAGAAAAAGTGTTCGAAAATCAGCTAATGGCAGCAAAAAAAACAACAGATTCAGCAGCAAAGAACAGTTGAAATCATCAAGCACAACTTCAATATCAAGCAATATCTTAACTCAAGAACCCAGAAAATCAAGGAAAATGTTCTCCAAACTTTTGTAAAGAGAAAAGAAGTAGAAAAAAACTGAGAGCTCGACTTTCTGAAGATTTTTTTTTATCTGATCCCCTTTTCGGTGAGAGGAGGGTTCTGAATATATAGGAAAAGCCATCCCATGTGCTCCTAAGAAATCAGAGAATTCCCGCCCTCAAAACAAACTTAAAAGTATTTTTCCTACTAGAGTTGGGACAGCATGCAGCATCTAATTGGTTTCAGCATTTATGTTGGCCAAAATAGAGCCAACTCCCCAAATTCTAGAAGGTTCTTAAATGTCCTTTTTTGAAATTCCCATTTTTACTTCCTAATTGACCCCTCTGAGTTCTGTTTACTACCCTTTCTACCCCAAAACCTTTTGTATTTAAAATAAAACAATTCCATGAAACCAACCTAGGGAAATCAGTGGCTTTAAACATGTAATTAAACAAATAACAAAAAAGATGTGCAAAACTACAATTAATAATTATACTATTCTAATTAACCCTAACAACCAAACAAAGTTACAAAAAATAAAAAAATGAAAATGCTCTTAACTGGCGACAAATGGAATAGATAATAATATAAAGAAAACAGAGAAAACAAATAGGCATGATCGAGAGATGCTGCTGAACATGGACGAATTTAAACAAACTGCAACTAACATGAAAATTAATCTAATTAAAGAAATATTAATCAGAGGGAAATGATACCTAAGTGCTCCAATGAATTTAGAAGAGCAGGATTTCCGGCAAGCCGAAGAAATTGTTACACACACACTGGCCGAATTTCTACATGCGAAACAATATTGGTATGCAACAAATATCTCCAACTGGACTAATAAAAAGAAACGAGGCGAGGCGAGGACAGGCTTGCGCGATCCAAAGAATTTGACCAAGGTTTTATAGCTTTTAAATTATCGAAATTTGGGTAATTTTCAAAGGAAACCGACTTGCATAAGATTAGACCCCAAACAAACCAAAAATAAGGACAACTCAAGCGAAAGGAAAATTTAAGGTTTTTTTTCTGTGATTTCTAGATCTGGATTTCACAGAGTTTGGTCAGTTCTTTGAGAGTGTTAATGAGGGGTTTGGGTTGGGAATAGGAAGGAGGTTATAGGGTGTGAATTTGGGGCTATTTGGTGACGTGCCCCACCATGGGGCAATTTCTGACAGACGGCGGTGAGTGATGAAGATTTATGGGGGGGAGGGGGCTAGGATTGGGTTTTGGAGGGAGATGGGGGAATGGGGGAAGGTTTTGAGGGTTTGGGGGTGGTAGTTCAGACAGCTACCCCTCTTTGCTCGGTAACATGAAGAGATTTTGGGAAAGATAAAGTAAGCAAATACGAGCGATTTTTGCCCGTTTGGATACTCTATGGGAAGAAATTTTGAAAAGCCTGACTGAACCCGGCTTTCGAGGTTGCCTGCATATCCTTGGCTGTAAAGGAATCAGGTCAGTGTAGTTCTGAATGTTTTGGTAGCTGGGACTACCGAGAAGTTGTGATTTCGCTGTTGTTGCAAGTGCTATTGCTTGCTGAACTCCTTATTACACCGAAACAAAATAAAAAGAAGCTAAGCTAAACTATGACCTATGAATTACAAGAATCCTATCTATATATCTTCAAACTTGATCTTGAAACTTTTGCAGTTCGGCCTTGCGTCTTGAACTATTGACTCGCACTCTCGAGGCAAGCTTCTGTTGTTACTAACTCGATTTGAGTTTTGGAATGAATTCCCTTATTTTTCAGGTGGGCGCCTGATGCCAAAACGTGAAATGTATTACCTTTCTTTTCTAGGTGGGCACCTGGTTTCCAAAACTTGAAATGTATTCCCTTGTTTTCCAGGTGGGCGCCTGATTGCCAAAACATAAAATGTTATCCCTTGTTTTCTAGGTGGGCGCCTGATTGCCAAAACATGAAATGTATTCCCTTGTTTTCCCGGTGGGCCCTTGATTGCCAAATAAGAAATGTATTCCCTTGTATTCCAGGTGGGCGCCTGATGCCAAAACTTGAAATGTATTCCCTTATTTTTCAGGTGGGCGTCTGATGCCAAAACTCGAAATGTATTCCCTTATTTTCCAGGTGGACGCTTGATTTCCAAAACATGAAATGTATTCCCGTGCTTTCCAGGTGGGCACCTAATGCAAAACATGAAATGTATTCCTTTGTTTTCCAGGTGGGTGCCTGCCAAAACTTGAAATGTATTCCCTTGATTTCCAGGTGTGCACCTGATTGCCAAAACTTGAAATGTATTCCCTTGATTTTCAAGTGGACGCCTGAGTCCAAAACATGAAACCTATTCCCTTGTTTTCCAGGTGGGCGCCCGATTACCAAAACTTGAAATGTATTCCCTTACTTTTCAGGTGGGTGCCTGATACCAAAACTTAAAATGAATTCCCATGTTTTCCAAGTGGGCGCCTGATTGCCAAAACTTGAAATGAATTTCCTTGTTTTCCTGTTGGGCGCCTGATGCCAAAACATGAAATGTATTTCCTTGTTTTCCAGGTGGGCGCCTGCCATCACAACAAAGCAGACAAAACAAAAGAAACTTTTCTGCCTCGGTTTGGTAGTGGGAACATCTGTGAGTGTTAATCGAATCACGTTACCCAAAAGAGCTCTAAGAATTTAAAAGCTAAATTCCATTATCCAGGAGGTCCCTGAAAATTTCAAACTAAATCTCATTTTAAGAGTGAAAACTTCAAAGCTAAATTATATTTTCTAAAGGTAGAACTTACGCTAAATCATGTTATCTATTAAGGTCTTAAAATTTAACTATATCCCTTTATCCAGGAGGGTCCTGAAAAATTTTAAAATAAGACCCCATTATCTAGGAGGGCCCTGAAAATTTTAAATTAAATCTTATTATCCAGGAAAGTCTTAAAAATTTATAGATGAAACTGTCAGGCACATGCTTTTCTCACGGAGGGTTCCTCCAGAACAAACAAAATTTTTTGCCCCTATTTCATTCAAAGAAAATCTTATAAGATTGAAAATGTGGTGGTTAGTTTGTGGCATTCTCGCTGAAGGTAGCCTTTCCACTTCCATGCTTTGTTTCGATTAGCCGCCTTTTACTGGAAAAGAATTGTTTGACCTTCTGATTGAAATTCAACCACAAGACCCTGAAAGACCAGAGTGCCCCACACTAATCCTTACATTTCTATTCTTCCAATTTGAACCTTTGTATTTCCCCAAAGTTCACGAAACCACTCGACCACTTGAACTTCCACTAATACCTTATTTTCCATTTTGCATCATCATGCTATTTCGTGTATGCTTTGGTTGCACTTTGCTTTGTGAAATTTGAAGGTAAGTAATAAGCTTTGAATTCCCTCCTTTATTGCATAACAAGGCTAACATTGGGAAAAAAACTTAGAGAAGTCGACCCAAAATAAATGAAATGCAATGACTTCGAGAGTTAGGAATAAAGAATAAAACTCTAAACATGATGACTGTTTGAGGAAGAAAAGGAAAAGAGACTTATCTGAGCGAAGCAGCTGGTACCAATGATCATGACATGCATTACGGACTAATCATCCCAGACCATTCACCTAATCATTAGTCATTTTGTGCCCCATCCTCATACTTTGAAACTGGGATTTTCTATAATCCAATCTTTCTGCAAGTCACGAGCCCCATTCGACTTGCAGTGTCCTGATAGGTTTTTACAATAAACCTCTCTCATTTATTCATATCTTGACTCACTGTTGCCCTTCGTTGCCCGCAATGATTTTCACCAATAAGACTCTTATTTTAGTCTTGTCTCAGCTTTCCATCGCCTTACGGTGCCCGTGAGGGTTTTCACTAATAAGACTCTCTCATTTATTCATTTTTCCTTAGAGTTTTGCCTCTGATATGAATCATACCTCTATCTCGCTTGACTTGGCACTCCTCAAAGATTGCTCGGAAGGTCTTTCTTTGGACCGTAATATAGGCTTTTGGATAGTGTTAGAAAGAAAGGGTATCATAAAGGCTCAAGAACATCTTAAAAGGGCTCAAAATTACAACATTTGGAATCAGATCTCTTACAAAAACCACAACTTCTGCCCCAGTTTCTTTGCCTTGGGACTTTTGAATTTTTATTTTGATGGGACCGAACCGTGAGGCTGCTTTAAAAGGAATCAGGTCAAATGTAGTTCATGACATAGGAAATGCTTTGTTTTTGTTACCTTTCTCTTCTTTCTTTTTTCTTTCATTTTCTTTTCTTTTCTTTTCTTTTCTTTTCTTTTCCTTTCTTTTCTTTTGCTTTACTTTTGCTTCAATTTTTTATCTTTCTCTTTTCTATTCTCTCTTTCCTTTTTTTAATATATATTTGTATTTCTAAACACTGCTTTCGATTCTAAAAGAAGGGTATGAAAGAAAATAAATAAGGCTCAAAAGAGGTAGCAAAGTATAAAATGTTTAGATAACAGAATAAAATGCCTTCGTCAATCCAAACTTCAAAGTATGCTAGGTACAGACGACATAATTAGACAAACCAAAGAAATCATACATAATATCCTTTGATTACATCAAAATTGATAGCCATATCTACACATTTGCCTTATATATCTGTTAAATACAAAGCACCATTGGACAACACTCTCGTTACAATGAACGACCCCTACCAATTTGGGGAAAACTTGCCTTTAGCTTCAACCTGATGGGGAAGGATACATATCAGTACTTGTTAACCTACTTCGGATTTTCGAGGATGCACCTTCTTATTGTACGGTCCATTCTCTTTTGGTACAATTGACCATGACATACCGCTACTAGTCTCTTCTCATAAATCAGATTTAATTGCTTCAATCGAGTTTTGACCCACTCATCATCATCAATTTCTGCTTCAGCAACAATTCAAAGGGATGGAATTTCAACTTCCGCAGGTATAATTACTTCAGTCCCATATACCAAAAAATAAGGAATTGCACCTACTGAATTGCAAATAACAGTGCAGTAATCCAAAAAAGCAAAAGGAACCTTCTCATGCCATTTCCTAGAAACTTGCACCATCTTTTGCACTATCATCTTTATGTTCTTGTTAGCTGCCTCAACAGATCCATTAGCCTTGGGGTGATACGGAGTGGAATTGCGTTGCATAATTTTGAATTGTTGGAATACTTCTTTCATAAAATGGTTGTTAAGATTAGCACCATTATCTGTGATGATTACCTTAGGGATTCCGAACTAGCAAATGAGGTTTGAGTGAAAAAAATCAACCACTGCCTTCTTGGTCATAGTTTTGAAAGTAATAGCTTCAACCCACTTGGCTAAATAATCGATGACCACCGGAATGAACCTGTGCCCATTTGATGTCACTGGCTCAATTGGTCCGATGTCATCCATGCCCAAAGTAACAAAAGGTCACGGTGCGGACATTGTATGCAACTCAGGCAACGGAGAATGAATCAAATCATCGTGTACTTGGCATTGATGACACTTGTACACAAAGCTGATGCAATCTCGCTCCATGGTGAGCCAATAATACCCTGCTCGAAGAATTTTCTTTGCCAAAACATACCCACTCATATGCAGTCCGCAGACTCTGGAATGTACTTCGATCATGATAGTCGTGGCTTGTTTAACATCTATGCACCTCAACAGTCCAAGACCTAGAGTTCTCTTGTACAAAATTCCTCCGCTCAAGAAAAATCCACTAGCCAAATGTTGAATTGTTCTCTTTTGATCACATGCGGCTTGTACCGGATACACCCCCATCTTGATGTATTTTCGGATATAATAGAACCACGGTTAACCATCAAGTTCCTCCTCAACCACATTACAGTAAGCATGCTGATCATGAACCTGGATATGCAGGGGGTTAACATAAGACTTATCCTGATGGTGTAACAATGATACCAAGGTAGCCATATCATCGGCAACCTCATTATGAATCCTAGGTATATGTCTGATCACTATTGATCTAAACTGTTGACAAAGATCGTACAAACATTGTCAATACAGTATGAGCTTTAAATGTCGATTTTCCCATTCTCCATGAATCTAGTGAACCAACAGATCCGAATCTCCCAAGACCAAGACTTCCTGGACTCCCATATCTACAGCTAACCTCAAACCCAAAATGCATTCCTCTTACTCAGACATGTTGTTGGTACAATAGAAATGAGGTTGGGCCATAATAGGGCAGTGATTATCTGTTTCATAAATGAGCACCGCCCTTATTCCGACACCTTTCAAGTTAGCGGCTCCATCAAAGAAAAGTTTCCAACCTGGCTTTTCATCCTTCTCGACCTTGTCAATATGCATCACCTCTTCATCGGGAAAATAAGCCCTCAATGGATCATACTCCTCATCCACCGGGTTCTCGACCAAATGATCGGCCAATGCATGGGCTTTCATCGCGGTTCGAGTCACATAGATGACGTCCAAAACCAGGTTCAAACATTTAACATTTTTCGCGAGATTCTCAACATAAAAAAAACTCAAGTCCTATAAATTCGTATGTTACAATGACAACTTTTGTACCCAAATACAGATCTACATCTATTCATATGCAAGGCAAGACATTGGTTAACAAAAGAAAAGATATACGAATTAATACAACATAGAAGCCAATTACTAAAAAACAATGACTAATTACATTAGCCTTAACACACATATATCTTCATATTCACTTCGTAGTCCAAGGATTCAAAAGGGGTACCTGGATATAGCTAGCAAAACCAAACAATGAGTTTGAAAATCAGCTAAAAGCAGCAAAAAAATAATGGATTCAGTAGTGAAGAATGATATTAATCATCAAGCACAACTTCAATATCAAGCCATATCTTATCTCAAGAACCCAGAACATCAAGGAAAATGTTGTCCAAACTTTAGTATGAGAAAACAAGTAGAAAAAAATTGAGAGCTCGATTTTCAGAAAATTCGTTTTTGATCTGATTCCCTTTTCAGTGTGAGGAGGGTTCTGAATATATAGGGAAAACCATCCCATGTGCTCCTAAAAAATCAGTGAATCCCCCCCCCCCCCCCCCC